>PVHX01006655.1:0-98563 GCA_004024805.1 Geosciurus inauris | reverse complement strand
GTAACTAAGGAAAAGCAAACTGCTTACCACCTACTCTGTGTGGGAACCCATTCCCTAACTGGGTCTGCAGAACAGAGAACCAAGACAAAGGGTGACCTAGCTCTTGACAGGACATGGAGGTCCCGTGCAGCAGACCGTCCATCCCCACTGAGCCGCTGCGTGCTGCTTCACCACTTAAACAGCACATTTTCTACTGCTCGTTGGCAATGGAGGGAGAGCGTGCATCAACCCCTGCACCCCAGACCCCGCGTGTTCCCCAGGGGCACCTACACAAGCCCCGCCCAAGGTGGTTGCCTCTTGCCATTTTAAAAAAAAATTTCTTGCAAAAAAATATGAGAAAGAATGTGCAGCAGACCAATAGACCCCGCCCTGGTGGGGCTGGGGGAGGGGCCCTTTGTTCTGCGTCCTTCCTCTCCTTACTGTGTACATATGCTGCGTCTGTGATTTGTAAAATACCAAACAAGGAATAAAAAGCCCTAAAACCTTAGTGGCCCCTTCTATAGTAAAACAAACAAAAAACAGTCTTCGCTCTGAGGTACGTAGTGGACTCAGAATGTGAAAATGTAGAGTATATTTTCAAGTGAAGATCATGCAGGAAAAAAAATTTCAAAATTAAGCTCTAAATGAAAGATACAGAAAACACATACTTTACTAATCTTTCAACGTATGACAGCAAATTCCACTTTGTTTGTTTTACAAATTAGAAGGGACACACACATGTGCCAGTGTTCCTGAAACATAATACAGGGAGCCCAGTGGGACGTGGCTCAGGCCCAGGGAGCCGTCATGCCACCAGCTCCCACTAGGTGGCAGCCTGAGCCAAGTCTGGGGTCAAGTCAGAAGCTGTCAGGTGGCTGGGCCCTTCTCATGAAGTACTTGGCACAAAGGGACAGACTGTCAAGCAGACAGTGTGTTCACCTTTTGGCATAAAGCACAACATTTTATCTCCGAAAATGAGGAGATTTAAAAACCTTTCATGGTTTCCGCGGGGCCTGGGGTAAGGATTTCTGCAGACACAAAGCCTCCAGGGGGACTCAGGCACCCACCATCATGGGACTGGGGACCCTTGTGGAACCTTTGCTCTCCTGTGGTGCCTGACACTGGAGGCCAGTGTGGAAAGGCACACCAACCAACAGGTGAGTGCTAGTTTTCCCTGTCGCCACTGAGGGGTGGTGTTTGAAAGTACCAGGCAGAGTCACTCCCAGGAGGTTTCTGTGGAGCTCAGTTCATGGCAGCCCTTCCTTTCAAAAACAATTGTCCTAGAGCAGCGTGCTGTGTTCTAGGACTCCCCTCTGCTCTGCGTCCAGGTGCAGCCCCTCAGCAGGCTCACCTGGGTATGGCGAAGCCACCGTGCACCAGCTTGCCCTCTCGCCAGAGACAGAGCAGTGTGTGGGCACCTGTCCACGCACACAGAGACCCTGGCAGGGGGGCCGGGTACAGAGGGGACCCTTCCTCAGGGTGTTCCACTCCCAGCCAGACCACACCAGACGCCGAGAGGGAAACAGGCTCACTGAAGTGATGCCCCTTCAGCGTCCCTCAAGACAGTGACAGCGGCAGGCGCACTCAGAGAGCTCACTTAGTGATGCCACTGCAAGTGTCCTCAAGACAGTGACAGTGGCAGGTGCTCAGGGAACTTACTTCAAGGCGATTTAAACAGGTGGGCGCTTCCACCTGGGTCTATAGCCGAGAGTATCTGCAGTGTCTTGAATGGCTCACCCTGGAACGCCCGTGTCCAGTGCCACCTGTCCCTGCCCGGCCTCTTCCCGCAACGTGAATCATGGGTGTGAGTCATGATGATCTTTCATTTTTCCAGTTTGAATGGGCAGGGGCCAGAGTTCAGCACACGTGTTTTCTCTGAATAAATAAGGTGGCACATGGGTCCAGGCGCCACCAGGGACATTCTTGACAGATGTTTCAGAAACGAGGAAGCTTGTGGGGTTGCAGAGGCACTGAGGCCTGCGTGGCATGGACGTGCTGGCTTCACCAGGCGGAGGTGCTCTGCTTGGTGTGGTTCAACCTGGGTCCTGAACAGATTCCCACCTCTCCGAGCAGCGGCCTCTGCCCTTGCAGCCTGAGCTGCGGGACTCATGCTATTCATTTGGTGGTGTCTGTCTGCGCCAGGCTGTGTGCCCCATGGGGGCAGGGGCAGGACTTCACTGGCTGACACTCTGGCCTCATGCCTGGAACATTCCAGGTGCTCAATCAATACCCAAACCATAGCGTCCTCAAGGACATGCTGGAGAGGCAGAGAACCTGGCTCCCGTGCAGGGCGGGAAAATGTGAGAGTGAGGAGTTCCTCCAAGATGGGGTGGCACCTCCCTGCTCCCCCAGGGACTGCAGGCCCGGGCGTACCAGGGCTGGGGACAGCTTAGGGCCTTGCCTCTGGTGGTAAGCTCTGGGCACCGAGGCACTTCCATTTTCTTGAGGTGGGACAAGCATCATTTCCTTCATTCCATATCTTTTCTCTTGGTCTGCACGGCCCCTCGACTCCCACCCTGCCTTCCTGTCTGAGGGGGAGGCAAGCTCGCCAGGGCACGTTCACCTTCCACACCTGCGTGAAGTCCCCACAGAGAAGGAGGGCCGCTCTGCCCCGACTGCCTAAGGAGCCCCTGGACCCACCCTGAGGAGATCAGGCCAGGGATCATTTCCACAAGCACGGTGTTGCTGCCAGGACACCTCTGGCCAGCAGAAACAGATCGACCAGGCCTTTTGGGGTGGCTGTGTCCTAAGGGTGTCACTATTCTTTCTAGGTACAGCTCAAGAAAGTTTATGTGAGGGCTGGGAAGTGGCTCAGTGGTTAAGTGCCCTGGGTTCAATCCCTGGTACCAAGGAAATAAAATAAATAATAATAATTAAAAGAAAAATAAAGAAGTTAGTTTATGTGCCTGGCCAGAGTTCCAAGTCAGGAGTGAGAGCTGTGACGGCTGATCTGCCCCCAGCGCACTTCCGGCTCAGCATCCCTCCTAGAGGCCAGGCTAGAGGGTCCCTGGCCTTTGTCACACACTCTTCCATGCACTACCCCTGACCTTGAAGGGCCGGGGAGTCTGGGTACAGCTTTCCGGGTTGCTTCTCACTAACAAAGCTGAACACACCCACCTAACACTTCCTGTTGGTCTAATAGCCCCAAACATACACCTGCCCCCTTCCAATGGAGCAGCCACCCAGGACACAGAAAACAGAAATGGTGTCATTCATGTGAGAGAAGCGAGTCTTGGAAATGATGCAAGAGATGCCAGGGACGTGCTGGCCCCTCATCCTTCAGATGAACACAGGAGAATGTGACTGTGTCCCCTGGGAATGGTCCTCATCACCCAGAGGCTCACAGGGGGCCCCCTAGCAGTAGAGGTGCCAGGATGAGGCAAGGATAGCCCCTCCCATGCAGCCTTGGGATTCTGATCTTTGCTCACTAAACGAGCCAACAGCAGGACTACTGGTCAACTTTTGTGCAATGAGCAGTTGACTCACTAAGAAAAAATTGCACTATCTCTATAATGACCTGAAAACCCAGCCCTGCGGCGGCTGGAGCTCCCCACACCATCCTTGTTCCAACAACAGCACAGCCCAGCCCTGAGAAAAGGCTGGGGCTCCAGGTCTGGGCACAATGGGGCCCAGTCCTCCTCCACCCCAGGCACAGAGACTACCCCCTGTCTTTGCAGGCCCGGGGACCCCAAGATGGGTAACGCTCCTCTCTGTTTAAGCCATCTACTATACCAATGTTTTAAAAAATATTTTTCCAGTTGTAGATGGACACAATATTTTTATTTATTTTTATGTGGTGCTGAGGATCGAACCCAGTGCCTCACGCATGCGAGGTAAGCGCTCTACCACCGAGCCCCAGCCCCAGCCCCTACTACACCAATTTTATGGGGTAAATTTTCTACAAATTTAGAAAGCACGCAACAGAGAAACTTGTGTCTGGTTTGTCTTTCTAGTCAAAGTGACTATATGTGCTGCTGTTTTGGAACTTCATCAGATGCTAGAATAAATCCAAACAAAATTTCTAATGACATCAAATAATCAGGACTTAACAATTCCATGTGTCACTTGACTATACCAGGCAGACAGCACTGAGGGTGTGTGAGGATTCTTTGAAAGTGAAGCTGCTTCCTCCGTCAATTGAAAATTTCTATTTTCTCCCCAAATGGAGTGTTTAAGAGAGCACTACACACAAGGAGAGTGATTCTACATTAAATTTATCATGAAGAATTTTTGCTCCCTGTGGTTCTAAAGTTTCCTGGAGATGAGTTCAGGTATGTTTTGCCACCACACAGCACGAGACACCCAACGCCACAACCCAGACTTGAAGGAGGGTACCTGTGGGCTGCGGCGAGCAGAGCACCTCGGCTCCCCAGCACCGGGCAGCTATCTGCTTAGTAGTGTAAAAAGCAGCTGCCAGGCTGGGCACTGGGGATGTAGCTCAGCTGAAGAGTGCTCGCCTCACAGGCACAAGGCCCTGGGTTTAATCCCAGCACCACAATAAATAAATAAAATAAAAAGCAGCCGTCAGATTTTAAAAGGGAAGCTGCATGACGCTGAAGAGTGGAATGTCTTGCCAATACTTCTGGGAGAGACTCAACCCAGAGCGGGAGGCCTGGAGTTTCCTGGGTGCCTGCAGCCACGTGCTTACTGGACAAGTCCAACCTTTTGGCCGGCAGTGGGTCAGACTCCCCTGAGAGATCACCAGGTGGCGAGTAAGTGCGTGTGCGACTCACACGGGACAGTCCCCGTTTCCAGCACCAGCAGGCATGGGCCTCCATGCTAACACCTGCTCCTCCTGAGCGCTCGTCCTCGGCCTCCTGGGCAGATATGGGGGAAATCCTTCCTAGGCCACGAGAGACACGGCTGCCCACCAGTGATGAACGGCATTCAGCCTTGCGCCACGGGAGCGGGGTGTGGAGGGCATGGGGGCCGCTCTCCAGGCCATGGGGCTCAGAGCTGCCAGGGATCCCACGGGCTCCTCCCACTGAGGGAGCTATCCTGGTGTGAACCCCACAGCTGTGAAAGTTTGGGCTGCTTCAAAACAAGCCGGCCAGCAGCACCATGCTGGGATGTGTCGGCCACAATGAGGGACACTGATGCCTGCAGGGGCCCCAGCTCCGCCTGCTTCACTACCAGGAGCATGGGCTTCAGGCACCAGCGCGGGACAGTACAGTGCCGATGACGAAGGGCCACGTTTCCGCTTCTCTGAGGCTGGTGGTTTTCATACGCGTGTGTGGAGGAAGAGAGCAGCCTGGCCTGGCTGCGCCTTCCCCACAGGGTCTTCCACCCGGGGTGCTCTGGCCCTTGGTAAGAGAAGGATAAAGTAGCCTTGAACGAAGCCTCAGATCTGGTGAGGCTGTGTCTACAGCTGCGAAGACCCCAGGCAGCCCACACTAAGGACACTTAATGATGGAGGCCTGGCCACAGGCCCTTGCTTCCTGAAGCCAGGCGGGCCAGGCTGGGCCACAGTCTGTGTGCCGTGGAGGACCGACAAGCTGTAGGGTGGGAGAACCGAACCGCGTGGGTGGGGCAGCACCAGGCAGTGCGGTGCGGCAGGCCACGCTGCCTTCTGGACACTGTTGGTAACATTTCCAAGGGAATGTGAAGGCTATCCTTCAAAATTTAAAGTTTAAAGGATAAAAAACAGCGCACCCCGCACATGGCTGCATTCTGCCTCCCACCATACAAGGTTCCCCTCCGAGACCCCCGTGTCTAGGCAGTTATGGTCCATGGGAAACTGAGCAAGACAACCCGACGCCCCCGACAGTAACCAAATGTGGACGGGTTTCCCCACTGCCTCCTGTTTTCACTTAAACCTGAATTGAAACATGAATAGGGCTTTTGCCTTCCTCTCACTCTGGCTTTGAAGACAGGGGTCACTTTTAAAGGACAGAGAAGTGCAGGACGAGGGCAGGAGGAGGAAGGAGGCAAGGGCGGCAGGCCCGGGGGCGACTTACCACTGGGCTGGCCCGCGCTGAGCTGGCCCTGGAGGAGGCGCGGGAGCTGGAGTTGAGGTGGCCGCTGTACTCTGAGGGCTGGCCGCCGCAGCAGGACGCGCAGATAGAGACAAAGGAACAGGGTCAGCAAAGCGTAATGAGAACGGAGGCCGCAGGAAGCACACTGGTTAGTTGCAGAGTTGGCCGTACGCCGGGCGAGAGGGAGAGGGGCTGGTCAGGGAGCAACAGCACTTGGAAAGGAGCCGTGCCTGTCACTGTCAGAGTGCCCGCTAACAAAAAAGAATTAACGGCAACACCCAAAGCACACAGACCCCTCAGGAAGGAGAAAACAACACAATGTCTGCCACACTGGGTGTGTGGTCTCCTGGGCGCTGTGCCACAGTCTAGACACAAATCCGTGGTATTAAAATAAATTCTTCCTTTCTCTGGGGCAAGGCAGGTGGGGAAGGCAGGGTATGGACACCACGTAGGGCCACAAGCACCAAGCAGATCCTGACGTGTCATGAGGTGGACCTTTGGAAGAGCCCCCAGGTGAACCCCCCATGTGAAGGCCCCTCCATTCCAACTCTGGCCACCTTCCCTGTGCCAGGCACTCGGTCCTCCTCTCTGCTGAGAGGTCCGCAGGAATCGTTCTCATCCTAAACCTTAAGGAACCCTAGATCTTCAGGGACACTTACGAGTCTCATCTCAATACCACCTCTCAGTTTGCCTGTCTCCCCACCAGGACGCAACCCCCACCCCCACCCCCACCACACAGTCTGTGTCTATTCTGTCCCCAAATTAATCTCCAGTGAGCAGGTAAGGGCTGTCACAGTTGGTACTTGGTGAATAAATGATTTTAACTTTTGACCTTCAAATATTAATTGAAAGAATTAAACCTCTTACAGGTCTGTGGCCAGCAGGGACAGGTCCCCAGACCTGTCTTACCCACACTTACTTCTTTATGGGAAAAATGAGACACAGGCAACCTGCCGTGTGGGCACTGCGTGGGATGCCATTGCACAGCCTGTGCAGACTAGGTTTCACATGGTAAGGACAGGAGCTGCACTGGCACAACCAGCGTGGAGCTCAACATGGAGGAAAATCCTGAACATCAGCCCTTTAAGGCAGAAGAATTTTGCTTCTCGGTTTACAGACACTAGGGAGGAAAACATCCCGCAGACAAACCCTACTGTGTTCCATGCTCTTTGCACCTGGCTAATGGTGCCACAGGACAAGTGACTTCCAGGGCTGACCACAGGCCCAGACTCCCCAGGCAAAAGAGGTCCTGGAGCAGCTGGCTGGACCTGATTCCACAGGAGAGCCAGCTGCCAGCCTGTGTCCCCAGGGCCCGTGCCACCTCGTGTCTAGGAGTTGTGTGACTGGAGTGGGGGACTAATGTAAGCTAGAAAGCTGAGTGTGAATCATGTCTCCACCTCTTGCTGGCCATGTGGCCCACGTCTGTGACATGGGCACAAAGACAGGACCAGAAAGAGTGCCAAGGGTAAAGAAGCCAGCACCTGCCAAGTCCGTCTCCACTCCGCCTGCTGGAAACAGGCGTCTGCTCTCCAGGATCACACAAGGCCACCGACGGTGACATCTCAGTGCTCAAAATGACTGAGGGAGCCACTTCACACAGAGCCTCAGCCCAGCTGCAGGGGCTGTGAGGGGCAGTTTCTGAGCCATCCAGGGCAGTGGCAAGTGCTCCAAAGTGGGCCTGGGACTGTCCTGTGCAGGCCCAGCATCCCTGGAGTCACAGCCACTTGGCTGGGGCTGGGTCCTTGCTGGACGCTGTCTGTAGCTGAAAGGCGACAAGCCTGACTATCACACTCCCAAGGCTCCTTTGCTGCCATGGGCCCAGAGATCTCTGCCAAGAATTTCACCCCAGGCTCAGCCTGGGGAATCTGGTTTGCTAATGCCTGCGAGCTGCCTCACGGGAGTGGAGCGCAGGGCTAGGCACCGGGGTCCCCAGGCACCACTGCGGGCTGTGCTGCTGAGACAAGATGGACTTCCACTCAGGCTCCACCCCGTCACTGCCTGCAACCGGCATGGGAGGCGGAGAGCACAGAAATCCCTGCTGTGAAAAAGCATTGTGAGGCCATGCTCCCCAGGTCGCTACCCCACGGTGTCCCAAGGTGCCGCTTAACAAGCCTCCGTGGGCCCGCAGGCCGTGGGGCTTCACAAGCTCGGCCACGGTCGCCAGAGGGCGGGTGCTCAGGAAGGCCAGTCCTCCCGAGAGCCAGCGCGTGCGCTCTTTCCTGATCAAGACAACCGTTCAGCAGCTCTGCTCCTCACAGGACAGGCCAGGGCTCGCACTCCTTAGGGAGGCCTATCAGCTCTCCAGGGGCCCGCAGAGTGTTTACGAACTGGGAAAAACATGGAACTCACAGTGAGCTGCAGCACATTAAATGATTTAGGCAACATGGAACTCCATCCATGTTTAGATATCAACCTGAACTGATGCTATGCCAACTAAGAATTAAACTTGATAGTCATAAAGATTAAATTACAAGGAAAACTGTAGGCTACACTATTTTGTAAGAATTCATGAACATCTACGATGGTTGGAGAAACAGCTTGATTTATCATAAAACTGAATTTAGCCCATTAAGTAGCCATTTTCAAAAGCAAAATTATAAAGGTATTTCAGGTATTTCTTAGCAGCCATTACACTCTGTGGAGGGTCTGAGGAGAAATGGCGACTGTGTAGTGCGTCCTTGTGGTCCTAAGGGGGTCGAGGCAGCGCAGGCCAGGATGGAGCGTGTGGCCCTGGGGGCGCAGCACTTCCAGTTGGGTCACCAGCTCCCGCGACCCCTGGTTGTTCCCTGTTTTATCACTGTTCCCACTCATTCCCTGGCCAACACACACTGCACAACTACTACCCCTTTACTGTGACAGCAAGCATCATTTCAAATCCTTTGAAGAAAAGGTAGGAGGACCACAGATAGAAAAAGGAAGTGAAACACACGCAGTGTTCTGAGTCCTCAAACTTGTTCATCTTCTTTGACTTCTAAGAGGAAAAGAATCAGTGACTGTCAGATTCCCTTTTTTTCTCCGATTTTTGTAAGATCGCTTCACTACATGTCAGGATTATCTGGGAGTTGCAAGGGAAGAGAGCAGATAAAACTCAACTAAGGCTGGTCTCCCTGTGACCTCAATATAAACCGAGTAGGGACACTAAGCCAACAGCCAGAGGCTCCCCAATTCAATTACCCATGACCTTCATTACAGTGGGAAAATGAGATGAGATGGCGCTTCCTCCCTCTGACGGTCTGTGGCCTCCCACGACTGGAACCACACCCAGCAAGCATTCCCAGGTCATGCAGCAGGCAGGACAGAGTGGCAGACAGACAGGGCCTTACAGCGCGGGAACCACAGGTGCTGCCCCGCCGAGCCCCACTGGGGCTGCTCTCATCGAACAGAGATACCTGCAAGCAGAACAGACCATCAGCACGGGCGCCCTTCCCTTCCCCAGGTACCCAGAAAACACAGAAAACGTGAGCCAAGGAGGAGAGACGCATGCCAGAGCTCTCCTGGAAAACATTGTGCAGGGGAAGCTTGACGCCACCTCGCTGGCCCATTTTCAGAGAGCCAGGGAACAGGATAAAGAACGTGCAGAAATCAAGAGGGACAAAGTGCTAGCTGCTGTCAATGAGCGTGCGATGAAACTCCAACAGGTCACTTAAATCTATCATTTGAAGAGCATTCCATGCTGAGAAGAAACATGTTAATTCAGATTTAGAACTATCAGATAATTCAAATATCATGACATCACAAATTTTGCCAAACATCCTGGATCTTGTCAATTATTTTTTAATGAAAAAAGTACTCTATGTGAGGTGACTTTGGCATAGAAAATTATGTTAATGACAAGTTTAATGCTGAATAATTTATAACTCTTTAAATGTTGCTAAGTAGAAAACAGAGTATTTGATTACCTTGAAAATCCTATGTATTAGTCACAGGAACAGGAGCTTACAATACCACAATGGTGACGCCAAACTCTGCCCAGTTTAAAGGAGCCTTATCTTTCCTTCTCCCTGTAAGAACCTACTGGCTTGGCATTATGTTTGTAACTCATAAGTGTACAATCTGATGGGAATTCAGAAAGTTACTAATGAAGTTACTTTGAATACTTTTCTCCTGCATAGCATAAGTACCCCTTATTTAAAACTGGAAAATTTCAAAGTAATGTAGTAACAAGGATTTGCATCTGTTAAGTTTGCCAAGGCATTAAAAACACATTTTCTTTCTACCCACAGGAAATGTGAATGTTGCCATGGCATTGACCCAGTCCAAGCAAACAGGATCTGACAGCTACTGCCAGCCAGGGAGAGAAAACCCAGACCTGGCCACAGGGCACTGACGGACACCATGGGTACACGTAAGCTCCCGTAAAGGCGCAGTCCTGTGGGGCGGAAAGCACCCCATGCACGAGTGTGGGGTGGAGGGGCACATGAACTGGGGCGAGCAGGTGCCGCCCAGGGAGCACACGCACCCGGTACCTCCCCGCAGGCCGGGCAGCGCTGGACAGACAGCAGGGCTGGAGGACGAAAGCAAATGGCAGGTTTTTAAAGCCTTGAAAAAAACAGCAAGAGAGAAGAGTGGCGAGGCCACACGGAGGTTCGGTTATCCCGGCCAAGCAGGCATCGGCCTCAGCAGGACAGAGCGCAGCCCCAGGAGTCACAGGGAAAACACGGGCGCCTCTCAAGCCTCGGGCCTCCCCGGGGTCTCTGAGGCAGTACATTTCCTAGTCCTTTTTTTTTCAGGTAATTCTGGAAAAGGGACAGGGAGTGAGAAAGAACTGTGGCAGGGTGGACAACCCTGCCCGGCTCCACATCCCGGCGACAACCCTGGTTCTTGCTGGTTGGCCCTGGCACCGAGGGTTCCACCTGCCACAGTTCAACCTACCGAGGATCAAAAACACCTGGACAAACAACTATCGGTCCTGGACACGTACAGAGTGTTTCCTGTCCCTGTTCCCTGAACAGCACAGTGTGCCCACTACTCACACGGTACCGGGCACCATAAGGAACCTGGAGAAGACGTGAAGCATGCAGGGGACCGTGCACAGGCCCTCCGCGAGTCACGCGGCAGTGTATACCAGGGCCTTGGGCACCTGTGGGTGTTGGTATCAGGGGTGCTGGGACCCCTCCCTCAGGCACTACGGCAGGCACTACTACTCCTCCCTCAGGTGCCACTACGGGACAGCCCTGGGGAAGCAGCAGCAACAGCACGCGCGTTTCCATCCAAGGATGGCAGTGACCGTCCTCAGCACCCTGAAGGCAGCTGCAGACGGAGTTGCTGGTCGGGGCTGCCATGTCCCCTGTCAAAGGGGAATCCATGCCTAGGACACACATGAGGGTGACATGGTGACAAGAGGGGACACACCGGGGTACAAAGACTTAGCTTCAGGGGAGTCAGGACTCAGCGGCTCGCAGCAGAGCACGTGCTGAGTGAGCAGGGGAGGGCGAGAGAGTGCATGGCAGGCCACAGGTCACCAAGCAGCTCACGTCTGCAGATACGAGGACAAATCAACCTCTGAACCATGGTGCACTTGGACTTCTGATGCCGACTTCCTTGTTTTGGAACAGGACTTGTATACCTATAGCTACAAAGGCCAGGCACCTCTGGCTGGCCCTGCCAATGGCCTTGTGCAAACAGGAAACGGGGAGAGAAAGCCAAAGAAATGACCCTGCTCTGCCCACCTCTCCAAGAAGGAGCCAAGTTGTGCACAGAAACTTCCAAATTGCTTCCTGGACACGTTTACAAAAGAAAAATATTTTTAAAAAAATAAATTGAAACTCCAAATAGGGGAACAATTGCTGGAAATGGACAGACCCAAGAGACTAATTTTCTGGACTTGAGTTTTTAAAAATATACATTTCACAGAACTCTGCTTTTCCTAAAGTTCGTTTTCCGTATTAGGTCCTAAATTATTTTAGATAGTTTTTTTTTTTTTTTTTTTTTAGATTGAGGAAAGTCTTAGCAAAGTATTGGAGCCAATCAAAACACCCAC
This sequence comes from Geosciurus inauris, assembly GCA_004024805.1. NCBI lineage: Eukaryota > Metazoa > Chordata > Mammalia > Rodentia > Sciuridae > Geosciurus > Geosciurus inauris. Next base: position 86,629 of record PVHX01006655.1, on the reverse strand, counting down.
TGAGATTGCTCTACAGATTTAGTATATCAGAGGTTGAAGTATCCACTGAAATAATATTTCAGCAATTTAAGTGCCACACAGAGGAGAGGGGAGGTAGAAAGTGATGGGAAAGGAGAACAGACCCGGTTTCCATTCTGGGCAGACAGGGGCTTGGGAGCAAGGCAACCAACAGGAAGCCCAAGGTCGGAGCAGGTGAGTCCCTGTAATCAGAGAAAGTGGTGGGTACAGGAGAACAGCCTGCACCTTCACGGCATCCCAAAGGTGCATCTGTACCATCGACTCAGACAAAATCACTCCCACAGCAAACAGGTGCAGGGCATGCGCTAATGAGGCAGGGGAAGGAAGGATGGTCAGAAGGAAAGGATGGCTGGGCCAGGGAATGGACCCAACCACTATGGGAGACCAAGTTAGATTTTTGAGTCTACACACAGGAAAAAAAAAAAAAAAGGTTTAATTTTAATTGCTAACAGGATCAAAGAGATTTTTAGTCTTTGTAATCTCAGTTCTAATTTTTAGAGTTTGGGAGGAAAAATTCCAAGCCAGGAATCTGCAGGGACATCAGCCTCCCTTTATGTAGTAAAGCACATCACTGTGTTGGTCTCCCACCAGGCTCCCTTGGTTGGCATTTAAATGATGGCATGCACCCAGGACTCACAGAAGATGTAGTAAACCAAGAGGCACAATTCAGAGACCTCTGGGGCCTGGGGAATGCTACTGGATTAACTAACAGATCCCCCAAATCAAAGGGCCCGTGGCGGGGGAAACTTGAAAAGTTGCTCCAGAGAGTAGTTGTAAATCCTTTGTCCCATGTTGAGACCTATCCATGGTCACATTTAAGTAAAATTAACTAAACCAATGTGTTGGGCAGGAATAGACAGGCTTGCTACAGAACAGAATAGCAACCAGGCAGATGGTGGGAGGGTAAAAGCCAGGCAGCATCAGGATGGGGGCACATGGCCTCCAGGAAAGTCCCGATACACGCGACATCTGACTGGGTCAGCTCTCATTTTGATTGCTTGTGTTAAATGAATTTGAGTTGGATGCAGGCTGGACGTGGATGGGTAATTCACACCTAAGTGTTAACTATCTAGTTCTATCTTCTATTTATTTTTGCTTTTAGCTGGAAATTTTTTAAATTGGTTCTTAGTTATATATGACCATCTTCTATTTTAGAGCAAGTACTTCAGCTCATCAAAAATAAGGAGAAAATAAAGTTTTCTGAATGAATGTAGTATAATGTCAGTGCTTACATCTCATCTGCTATTCAGTTAAAAAAAATCATGGGAGGGTCATCAGCTCAGCTCACATGCTCTTTAACAATCAGCAACTGTGTCTGTCAGGGTCAGGGTCAACATGAGCTCTTGGTGTGCAGAAGGAACTCTATTATGGGGATGCCTGGATTGGACTGGACTTTCATTCCAAGTCTAGTCCAGCCCTGAGAAATTGCCACAGTGTGTGTAGGACCCTATGAAATAACCTTGCTCAGGAACCGTCAAGGAAAGAAGGCAGCCAAGGTATTCTTCTAACTAAAAAGTCTACACAACATGCACGTTCTTTCATGGTAGTCCACTGAGAACCACAATTCACATTCAAAGGCAAGACAGCGGAGGCCATCTGAGTGAAGTACCTGAGGATAACCCCTCCTCAAAAGTTTAACAAAACATCAATCCAGAGGAGAATTCACAGCGTGTTAGAGAGAGAAGGAGGGTCGAGTCCTCACACACAGCGCATGCTACGAGACCTGTAGTTTCTGAAGAAAGAGTGTCAAAGATTTGAATGGAAACCCACCAACTTCTCCTCCCTGGATGATGACAAAGTGGAGAATCTGCCGTCACCGCCGGAGCTGGAATTCTGAGCAGCAGAGGAGGAGACATTTTTAAGTGATGAGCACCTGCTTCAAATCCAAAAGCACAGCCTGGCCCATCCGCAAAGCGGGGATGGAACAGAACCAGCACCGGCAGCCCAGGAAGGCCAGCATGGCTGGCGCAGGCTGGAGAGTTGAGCCACAGTTCTTGTTTCGGGGCCCTGTCTCAGCAGAGCCCGGGAGTTGATCTATTACTACGTAATCACCTGCTACGCCTCATGCCAGACTGTCTATAACCTCCCAGTCTCGACTTCCCTCATCACATCATTTTAGGAAGCTAAAATTCTGCTTACTGCAAAATTTTCACTTTGCTCAGCCCAGCCTACCTGAGGGCAGGTGGAACCCCGGGGGGGGGGGGCTCCTCCCCCTCCAGCTGAGACCCTAGAAGGAAACTGCCCTTAGGATGTCTTGAGTGTACACTTAATTATTATTAATTTTTGTAGTGCTAGGGATGGAACTCAGGGCCTCACATGTGTCGGGCAAGTTCTACCACTGAGCCACACTCCCAGCCCTTGAGCACATTTTTAAAATATCAGATCCCTCCAGAATGCAGAGGGGGAGGCGTGGAGTTATGAATACTGGCTAGGAGGGCATCAGTGGTCAGGTGGCTCTGCTAGGGAGACTGTGGGTCCTCTGCAGGAGGACATGAGTATTTCCAAACTCCCACAACGTCTGGACATGGATTCCTTTCTGCAATGAGGAGTGTGGTACGTCGGTACGTCACGTTCCGTCCACCCTCTCTAAGCTCATGCTTACACTGCTCGGGCAGTTCTGCTCTGGGAGCTTCCTAAAGGGTGGCTCAGAGGCAGTTATTTTGGTCTTCGAACATTCTACTTTCAGATTATTTTTTAAATCAATTTTACATCCAATTTCATTCTGTGAGCAGTTCTGTAACCAGATCCTTTTGTATTTGGTTTCTACAGGCTTTATCTAAATCTTAAGCATAATGCATATTTTTACTTTCTTAACACAAAAACAAAAGGTTAAACTAAATGGTTATCTGTATAACGTGGAGCCTGACGTCACCCTGTGCTGTCACGAGCATGCTGGCCACATTAGGGATGACCCAAAGTCCACCTAACACTGGGGAAAGCTTGACTAAAGAACTTCTGGAATAACTTCTAAGCCCCAACTGTGCTTCTCTGTGATCGCTTACAGCAAAACAGTGCATCAGGAGGGAAAGTGCAAACGAGCTATGAAACCCACTGAGCAGGTCTGGGGCCACCAGGAAGTACAATCTGCAAGACTGCGGGACTGCTCCCGTCAGCGCTGCCAACACGCCGCTGTGCAGAAGCAGGCGGCGAAGCTCTGCACTCCTCAGGGACGCGCCAGTTAGGGTCCTGACAGGAGCTTGAGACGGGGTGGAACGCAAGGCTGTGAGGAGCAGAGCTTAGAGGAAACATAGTAAAAACACATGTAACCCTAAGCAGGCAGGAGGAGGCTACAGCAACCTGTTCAGCCAGTTTTGGAAAGCTGAGACTGTGTTGGTTTAGCAGGGTGGCGGCGGGATTGGGGTGGGGGTGGTGTGTGTTACCCACTTGAAGTCTGGAAATATAATTTAAGTGCATATGTAATATCTTAACATAATTAAAAAGAAAAACATTCACAGTAAGAACAGAAAGTTTTAGTCACTTAACACAGAAGAGACCTGTGGCAGATCACCAGGCTTCATGAGTTGTATCTAGCTTACCGACCTTTTGAAATCCCCAGTGACTGAATGCCTCCTTGATAAATCCAAGGGCCCTCCCTACTCCCCTGCTGCAGCCAGTTCTTTCCCCACAGCACCCTCTGTTTCTGTCTCCCTCCTCACCTCTGCCTCCCACCCTCACCCTGAGCACCCCAAACATTGCAATTCAGTTGTTTCCTTTTCCTCTTCAGGAAAACACAGGCTCTCATGTGTGCCTTCAAGAAAAACATTAAAACTACAAACAAGAAATGTGAACTGTGAACCTAGCGTGGTGGCGCACACCTGTAATCCCAGCACTTAGGGAGGCTGAGACAGGAGGATCACGAGTTCAAAGCCAGCCTCAGCAATGGAGAGGTGCTAAGCAACTCAGTGAGACCCTATCTCTGAATAAAACACAAAATAGGGCTGGGGGTGTGGCTCAGTGGTCGAGTGCCCCTGAGTTCAATCCTTGGTACCAAAAAAAAAAAAAAAAAAGTGAGCTGTGAAAACATTGGACTTAGGTGTTGGTGAAAGTGAATACACCCATATAGACATATGTGTATATTATGCACATAGATGGAGTGGCATGAGATAGTGAGAGAGGAAGCCTTTCATTCTAGACACTGTTGAACTTGAGAGTCCTATCAATACCAACTTCTTACACTACCTGCTACAGCATCAGTCATCCTAAGAATGTTGGAATACTAACATTTGGAGAATGTTTACTAGTTGGAAAACATTATCTTTCATTCTGTCATGTGCTAGAAAAAGAAGAGTTCTGTTATAACATAAAAAGAGGAAAGCAGCTAAATTTAGCAATAAGTTTTAGAAGCTTTAAAGCAACTTGCTTGAATTTTGTGCCATGCAAGTTGATGTACTGACCCTGCCAGATCTTCTACTCAGGGACTGCGATCCATATAATTCTCCATCATAACCATTAGTCTGTGTCAATGAAGAAAAGATAAAAATTAACATCAGTATATAAATGAGGATACGGCTACTAACAGCAAGGAAAAATTAGCCAGGTTTAGTCCAAGTTCTCTTAGTGCAGGGAACAGCTGACAAGCCTGGGGCAGCACAAATCCTAGCAGCCCCCCAAATGGCCTCCTCAAGACCCCAGAGGAAACAGCATGCCAAGCTGATCAAGTCAGCGGGTTCCTGTCACTCTTGGTCCTACAGCATGAAGTGGAGGGAAGCACACACCTTGGGGCGGTGGCTTTCCTTGGGTCCAGCTCTATGCGAGGGCTGTGCAGGTGCTAGCTTTTGAGAGGGGTGGCTGCCAGGCCAGGGGGTGGAGGTGCGGGCTAAGTTCAGGTTCAGGGTTAAGTCCTGGAGAATTACAGCCCAGGATGAAATACCTTTGTGAAATTCAGAAATTGTTTCTAATCAATCTGCAATTAAATGCAAAAGTTCATCAAAGAAAAACTGTCGATGGTGGGAGGCACCTTCTACGCCACTTTTCCATCCACCCAGGCTTCCCACTTCACATCTCCTAGTGAAGCCTGAGCACAGGATGAGTTCATGATCTGTGCCCAGGAGTAAAGGAGAACGAGCATGTTAACTGTCTACCTTCTCCCCTTCTCAGCTCCCTGCCCAAGTTTCTGAAGCAGGAAAGGCTCTAATCAGCCTATAAGGAAACTTCTGCTGATTCAAGGTAAGAGCTCAAGCATCAGAGACAAAACCAGCTCCAGAGGTAGAAAGAGGAGCAGCCGTCTATGCATCTGATATAGATGGAAGGAGGTGCCATCGGGTCATGGACCCGAGTCCCAAATTCCGAACGGAAGCCCTTACGATTTAATTCACTTGTACTTCCACGTCCCCAAATCTACAAGGTCTCGTTGACCCTGTAGTGAGAAGCAGTCTGAGCTCCTTACAGAACACCACCAACTCTCTCCTCTTGAACATTGTCTTATGTGGTGCATTTAGATGGGTGGGGCTGCTTTTATGGGGCATGACAGGGTAGGGAAGGTGGAACAGAAGAGGATGAAAAGCCCACGGGCAGCACGTGAACGCCACCTGGTGTGCTCCAGTCCTGCTCTACAAAGGCTCGTACTCCTTCCTGTGTGGCCTTCCACGTCCTGCATGCTTGCTCACTTTGCTGGTCGAAGCTATGAGAGGGCAGTGTGAGGGCGCCCACATCGCGGCCACGGGCGTGCTTCTCAGGAGCATGGGCCCTGACCTAGGCAGCTGCAGCACTGCAGCGGGGGCCCAGGACACATGTTTTAAGGCGCTCCCAGGTGCAGTGACACAGAGAACCACTGCTGGAGGGAACATAAGAGGACATCCACAGATCAGGACTGTCTAGTAGAGGACAACAAGGTACAGGGGTTGCTGTCCTGCAAACGGTCACCTGTGATGAGGCAGCGCCAGCCACCACCACGCGGCCACCAAGCCCCAGGGGCTCCACATGGCAGCGATGCTCCATGTCTCCCTTCCCACCTGAGGCACAGGACAGGGCACCCTCGAAGGGCATCAGAGAAGGGAAACATAACGAGAGAGGCAAAACCAAAATTCTGAGTGTAGGGCTTGATGCATTGGCTTTAATTTTAAAAAAGAACCTCACTAAAAAGGGAAAGCCCAAGGGTGCTCCCCACCACAGCTCACCTACACACTCGCCTGTCAAGGACTGGCCCCAAAGCAAAATCAAGTGAGTTTAAAACACAAAGGGTAGCCAGGTGGCCACCGAGAAACAGGTTGCCAACACTTTCAATTCCTCAGAGAAGAGCGCCCCACAGATGCCCTGATCTCCCAGTGTGACTGTGGAAGGGCTCTCTGTAGGTGACAGATACTCGGTGGGGGATGCTTCCTGAATCTCATCGTGCCTTGTGCTTCCTGCAGGTGCCAGGTGGCCTCAACCTCACCAGAGCAGGACAGATGCAGTGGCCACAGGAGGTGGCCCACCTCAGCCATTCCTTCCACCCAGACCTGAGGACCCTCAGAGGATCAAACAGGCAGGGCAGAGGCAGGCTCTTGTTGCCAATCCTTACCTTAAACACAAAAACACGTTTTAAAAACAGGAATTTGAGCAATAATTTAAAATGAAGTAGTAACAGATAAGCACAAAATGCTTTGAAATGACGTCTTTAATGTGAATTCCTGTATAACATGCTAAATTCAGTACCAAATCCCCTTCAGCTGAGGTGTGCATTCTGGTGAGACTGAATTTTTCTAGTTTTAAGTATAAAGTTTACAGGTTTTCAGAAAGCATAAGGCACAGAAACTGTCAGATTCATAAGAATAGTAATTCCAAGTTTAAATCAAAAGCCTCTGTTTTGTGACTGGAACCAGGGTCTTTCTCAAGGAGTTTTTGGCAGAAGAGCCAGATGGTATATTTAATTTGAATGGCTATAGATTAGGAAATAATGCTTTTTAAAAATTAGGCAAAATGACTTTACATTCAAGCTTTTAAAGGAAATTTGAAGCCTTGAGAATCTTAGATCTGACGTGAGCTTCCCAAAGGCCAGCCACTGCCCCCTCATCTGGTATGCACACAGCTCACACAGTGTGCACCAGACTGTCTGGTGAGTGAGTGTCCAGGCACTGACATCCAGACTCCAGGGCCATGTGTGAGGATCAGGAGGCCCCGGGAGGTAGAGCACACACCCTGGAGGGTGACCCGCCTTCCTGACCTCATTCCTTAAATTGTAGATGGACAAAGACACACACAGCGTTCTGGAAAATCACCCATGAGATTCCAGAAACATCGTGGGTTATTGTCTGCCACAGCACACAGTTAGGATGACACGGCAAATTCCACACGACCGTCTTACCCAGGCATAGGGACCCCCGTACTCCAAGTCAGGCTGCGACTGTCAGAATAAGGGAGAGAGACAACAACAGAAAGGAGAGGGAGAAAACAAATTCAAGCCAAGTGAAACATAAAAATACCATCACTGAAATCTCAGAGCATGGTGGTTCCCGACTTCTAGGACCTCGCTACACTTGTGAAAGAGTTCTGTTAGGAGGAGGGCCACCACAGAACCCAAAGCCCTAAAGACGACTCCATGAGGGCAGCTGCTACGATCCACAAAACACAAACAGCCTAAGCAACCCTTTCCCCTCCGGCCACAGCGCACTCCAGTAAACCAGGGAGAGGTATACGGATGTTGTCACTGTCAGCTTCCAAACAAGCAAAGGCAAAAGCTCCTGATGGCCAGAGTCTCGCTGTTCATCCACACAGACCCAGGACAGCACCCCACTCGCCCCTGAGGGTCAGCAGCATCGCTGGTGGAATGTGGAAGGCCTGTGTTTTGGAGGTTGAGAAATAAAAGAGATGATCTTACACTAGAAATTACCAAGTGAAGATTTCAGAATATTAAAATGCCTGCAACCAGCAGAAGTGGGTCCCACGTAGACACGTGTGGGCTGTGATTCCTCTCAGCAGGGCGGCCCTGCTCAGGTGTCCCAACCAGCAGAGGACAGAGCTCAAGGGTGTGTGGCATGTGAAGCCTGCACCGCCCACCGCCCAGGGAGCAAGCTCTAGGCAGGCCTCTTACAGGCACTATGAAAATTAGGAGGACTGACTCTCATCTCCAGGTCCACATCCTCAGGTTCTGTGGGACTGAAGTTCTGAGGCACTTCAGATCAAGTGCATCAGGGCAAAGAGGAATGCGGCCCGACTGGCTGAGGTGAGATCCCTACTACTCTCCCTGTCTCAAACAGCACTCTGACTGTGGGCTTCTTTTTTTTTTTTTGGTACTGGGGATTGAACTCAGGGGCACTGGACCCCTGAGCCACATCCCCAGCCCTATTTTGTGTTTTATGTAGAGACAGGGTCTCACTGAGTTGCTTAGCGCCTCGATTCTCCTGTCTCAGCCTCCCTAAGTGCTGGGATTACAAACGTGAGCCACCGCGCCCGGCTTGGCTTCTTAAACGAAACTTCCTACCTGGAAACATATACACCTGATAGGGCATCCAGCCAAGATCTAGTCCATTCCTGGCTAAGATCGCTGGAAGTGAAATGAAGGCAGTGTGACCCAGTGATGCTTACCAGAACTGCCATCGGTCACCCTCTCCGGGGTCACAAAACCCTCTGAGAATCAAGTGGCAGATCTTTTCCCAGAGAAACGTAAGTGCATACGATGCCTCATGCGCACTTTCAGGATCATGGATCTGAAGATGCTGCACTTGAACGGAGATTTGGATCCTGCTTCTCTCTCGTTTTCCCCAGAAGGTGACACCCAATGGTCAGTCCCTGCTCCACCCTCAGTGAGCTGCTCCCCCGGCCCTGCAGCTATGCCTCCCCCACTTGGCGTTAGGCCGTGGCCTGCTGGGTCTGCTCAGCGGCTGGCACGTCTGTGTCCCGGCCACAGGCTCGGCTCCCTGAGCTTTGCATCTACGGCATTTTGGTGACACAGATCTTCCTTCTCTACAGTGGACTGTGTCAGAAGGACTGTGAGGGACTTATAACTGTCAGCAAGTTCCAAATAGCAAAGGTGGCACTTCAATTGCTTCAGAAGGATGCCGTCCAGCAAGGTCATAGGGGACCTGCCTTTGCCACTGAAGGGACAGTGCCAGTAGCAGTGGCTCAACAGCACGGCAATGCAACACAGTGCCTCAATGGGTTGCTTGTCAAGCACCAACCTAGCCAAGGGGTGGCTTGGTGATGCAACTGTCATGGCTCTGAAAAGCAAGGCTTCCTCTCAGGCAGCTCCTTAGCAAAACCGAATGGCTGCCCTGGGACCAGTCCTCACCAGCGGGGAGGCGCCCTCAACTCTGTCACCGGGAGCAAGATGCTCAGGCTGATTTACCAAGCAGAACCGTCACTCTGCTTGTGTCCCAGAGTGCATGCCGGGTCAAGGACAGCTGTGAGGACTTCTGGAATGTCAAGGAAACACACATTGTTTTTATTAGGCATTAGGTTGCCAGTGACAAGGAGCCTTCATCCTGGCTGAGGAGAAGAGGGGTCCTGAGGGCAGACCTGGGCCTGGCCCTGCTCTCAGGCACCCCCAGCTGCCGCGCGAACAGCACGGCATCGTGACAAATTCACTGCCACTGTGACCAAGGTGTCCATCTCACGGGGTGTGTGAGTGGGCTCACAGACTCGCCCGAGGATGGCATGTGCCTTCACATTCCTGCTGGCCACCCTGGCGGCGCCCAGACAACGCCGAGCGAGGGACACGATTTAACACGGACAACTCGCTCCCGGGAGAGTGCGGCTCACGAGCCCACGCGTCTCAGCACTCCCGCGAGGACAAGCAGGAGGCACCCGCAGCCACCAGACTTTGAACGAGCATCCCTCAGTCAGACACCGACTGTGAGGCCACCGGGCGCGGGGGCAGGAGTGCGAGTGCAGGATGTCAATGCCCCGGGCTTCAGCCACACACTGCCATGCGGACCCCGTCACTCCAAGTTACTGACCCTCCGGCTGCCACGGCTACCCACGGACAGGCGCTCGTCTTCATCAGAAGCCTGTCGGAAGAAAGGACGGAGAACCGCTGTGAAGTGATAAGACCACACACGCACATCGATGCCCCAGGCTCGGAGGGACAGGCTGAGCCAACTCCACAGCAGTGGGTTGGGCCGGCTGCCTCCGAGGGCCTGGGGACCGAGCCATGGCTTTGGTGACATGGGCTGTGGGCACCTCAGCTGCCTAGGACTGTTATGGGTAACAGGGATTTAAATGAGTTCCATTAATGTGGTGTTATTGACACCGCAGGTGACTGACAGGTAAGTTATAATACACCTCAGTGGATTACTATGAAAATCATTCGTATTTGATAGTAGAAAAAGCACTTAAGATGCCACGAACATATAAACACTAAAAGTTCTCTCCTCGCTGAATTTAAGTCAAAACGCTGGAGGTGGAGTTCAGTCTTTGTTTGGATAACCATCCCAGCATTGTATCAGTAAGCTTCCTTCATAAGCATCATGTGTATTTCAGCCACTAAAAGAGCAAATTAGACTTCTATCAAAACGCACAGGTAACGGCAAACAGGTACTAACCGATGTGCTTCTCCGGGATCTGCGAGAGTGGCGCTCACTGTCCTCCTACCGCAGCAACAGGGAACAGCATGGCAAGGTTAGAGGTGGGCACAGGGGAAGCACGGAAGCCTTAGATGGTCCCTTTGCGACATGATAGTCTTTCTGATCTAACTGGCAAATAAATATTGTGTTTGCTTTTGCTGAAGGGCTTCAACTGAACCCTTTCTTCTAGGGGCGGGGTTCTCAAGCCCGCAAAGGGCACTCTTCATTCTGGCTTCAAAGGTAGTGAGCCCAGAGGCAGAGGCCAAGGCTGACTTCCTCCAACATCGACGCTCCTAAGGGGTCCTACATATCCCCTTACTTTAGAACCTCTCTCTCTTTTGGGAATCAGAAGAGAAAGCATTTCCTCAAAAAACCACCAACCAACCCAAAACCCCAAGGAGGACGTCACCCTCTCTCTCCTACTCTGTGGAATCCCAGACACACGGTTTCCATGCCTGGGCATCTCTGAAGTTGGGGTATATCTAATCATCAAAGTTGCTCACAATACAGTCAGCACCTTCTTTCTCAGTGGTGTGTAAAACACTAACACACCTTTTAACTGTCCTAAGATTTGATGAAAATACATCTACCCGTGTGAAATAGGCTAAAGTGATGGCTGACACAGAGGAATGTGTGCTCTTTGCTCAATTCTCTTTCCTGTCACATGCAGGTAACTAAGGTGCTAGGGACAATCTTGTTGTTCCCTTTGACTGTCTCATGCATGAGGAACATGGAAGAGGACACTTCCACACTGGCCAGGTTCTCAAACTCTGGAGCATGTGGAGCCATGAGACCAGCCAGCCCAGCAGCCAGGATAGGAGCTAATGACAGGGGCCAAGCCTGGCTCTGGGGACCAATGGAGGGCACTGGAGTGCATCCCCTCTCCTGCAGAGAGGGCCAGAGGACAGAACTCACTTTCAATTGATCTGGGAAGGCAGAGGGGCTGTCCTAGGAAATAGATGGAAAAGGTAAAGGACCTTTCTCACCAACATGAGTGGTGTGGGGGGCCATGTGGACGAGAGCTGGAGCGGGTGACCCGCAGCTGACCACAGTCATAGGGCTGTGAGCCTCTTCTGGTCCCAACAAGAACGTGGTGAAACTTGATGCTAACAGGAGTTCTCTAGGAAGTTCTTGTGTCAAGGACACATGCGAAGCCTGAGCCCCTGACCCCAGGATATCGGGGGGATTGGTGGAAGAACCCTGTACATGGCTGGGCTGCAGACAGCAGCAGTCAGTTGCTGCAAACAGACGGCCCGGCCGGCTGGCCAGGGTGGTGTCTGAGCAGGCTGCACAAGGATGTAAACAATCCGAGACCAGATGCAAAAATGCCCAAACGGAAATCTCTCAATATCAGATTACGGTGCAACGGGAATCTATCTGCATAACTTAACTGCATGAATATTAAATTATAAACCATTTAAGTCTTGAAATTATATTTAAGGCCTACCATCCACCGCTCGATGTCACCCCATTTTGTATCCAGTCCATAATATTTCTATAGACAGAAGAGAAGGAAAGTTAGGCAGGAAGTGAAACAGTGATAATACAGGAAACTGTTGTGACATGCACATCCCAGCTGGCTCCCCAGCCACAGGGTGGAGGGAACATGCCAAGGTGAGGAGGTCACAGAGGAAGGGGAGCCGCCTCCTGCAGGTGGAGCTGTAGAGCTGAAGAGACCCACCCCACCCAGTCCATCCTTCAGGCTAGGGAGCGAGGACAAAGTACTCCTGAGCCAGGGGCAGCCTCGTGGAGACCAGGCAGGTAGACATAGCCCAGAAGCATGGCAAGCCCCTCTGGAAAGCTGGGCATGCCTTCAGAGCAAACAGGCAGGAGGTACACACACCATGGAAGAGAGGCACAAGCTGAGAGCCATTCCATGTTGGGCAGGAGGAAGGAGGACCCAGAGGAAAGGGGACGCCCTGTGCTGGCCCCAGGTCCTAGCTCATGTGTGCCAGCTGACATCTGTGCTGGGGCAGGCCCAGAGAACTCATACTTGGGATGTCTTTATAGCCTGCTCTGGACGTGAAGCCACCCGGTGCCTCAGAGGTGGTCTTGGTACAGGAAGAGAAATGCACAGACCTCCAAGATATGTCTGGGGTCTGCAGTAGCTGATGGTTCCCTGTCTTTACCTTGCTAGTCTGAACCAACACAGTCCACATCAGACTTAGACAAGAAGGTTCAGATGGATGTCACTGTCACTAAATACAGTGACCCCGAAGTCAGGTGGGAACCTGGGTGTTCAAATCTTTCATGTCAGATTATGGGGTTTGCTTTTCTCTTTACTTTCCCCTCGATTTTCAGTAAGAAAATAAAGGAATAGCCTACTAAACCTCTACGTCACATAACACAGATGTGATTTTTCTTTTTACACATTAAAATCTTATAATCAGAAAAAAGCACTGGGTGATAGAGGTAGGAGGTAATTTTTGTAACGGTTTCCCCACTGCCCCCACACACTGCTGCCGTATTTGGTTTAGCTTCATCTTGAAGGGTGGCCAGACTGACCTGCGGCTCTCGACGGCCTTGCCCCTTACTTAAAGAAGGTGCCAAGTAGAAAACTAGAAAAGGAGAAATCAGGAAGGAGTGCTGAACACCACCTTGCCACCCAGACCCCAGAGATTCGGAAAGGGGAGAAAAACGAACACTTCCAAAGCCATGTTTTAACTTCAATTTCAATGAACACGCCACCTGACAGCTGCTTTGCAGCCATCCATGTTAGACCGGGTCTTGCTGCCAAGCTGCGGTTGAACGAAGGCCTCCACTCTTCCTTTATCTTAATCTCCTCTTCCAATTGTGAAGGCAGAAGGAAAATGCATGTTTTTAAAAAAGAAGATAAGTTCTTCTAATCGTCTTTAAATATTCTTAAATGGGGACCAGTGGAGGGCACTGGAGTGCGTCCCCCCTCCTGCAGAGAGGGCCAGAGGACAGAGCTCACTTTCAATTGATCCAGGAAGGCAGAGGGGCTGTCCTAGGAAATAAATGGAAAAGGTAAAGGACCTTTTTCACCAACGTGAGTGGTGTGGGGGGCCATGTGGACGAGAGTGCACACCTGACTGTGAAGGGGCAAAGGCTGGATTCTTTAACAACAAAGTTATTTAAATTCCACAGGATGTCTGCATTGTCAATTTTTCTATTTTTGTATTTTTCTTTTGCCCTACTCTATACTCACATCAAACATCACGCACTACACGTTGCCTTTTTAATGATAAGAATGAGAACCAGGATTCAAAGTCTTGCATGTAGTTCACGGGTGGCCTTGTCAACAGCGGCCTCGCTCCAGGTCAACCTAGACACCCTAGAGCACCCAGTGCTACTCGGAGAGCAGTGAGCACTCACAGCTCACCTGAGAGCGTGGAGTACTTCAAATGCAAACCTCACCACTAGCCAGTGAGCCATGCGAGGGAGGCGAGAGACCCTCAGAAAGGAGGTTCAGGGAAACCATCACGCCATCAGCCCCTGGGCTGGGGGAGAGTGATGACTGCCTTCTTTTCCTCCTCGTAAATTATGAGTGACAAGGAAAGCCTTCTCTTCCTTGGGACGCACTTCACTACAGAACTGCGCATGATCCTTCATGGGACTCCCGAGGCTCCCGCTGGACACAGTTCAGCTCTGACAGTGTCCTCACAAGGGACCCTGGTGCCACCAGTGATGCAGGGCAGGGAAGGGATGGGCCTAAGTGGAAATGACCAGCCTGAGCCTCTGGCTGGGTTTAGGGTAGAAATGTCCTGCTCTTGCCGTGACGGCAAGGGCTCCCAGCTTCCCTCGACCCAGTCACATTCTGGTTCCAATACTGACTTGGAACTCTAGCTTCAATGTCCACTTCAATACTTGGACAGCAGAAAAACCTAACAGTGCAAGTAGATTCTGGGTCTACAAAACTGATTTCTCTGTCCTCTGATTTCTCTGTCCTGCAGGGGAGCAGAGGGCCGGGAAGGCACCCAGAACCTCTGCGAGCAGAGGAATCCAGCACGGCAGGCCCGGAAACTTACAGCAACACATTTATGGGGCCTGATACTCTAGCCTCTGAAACTCAATGACCTTATTCTGATTTTCTTATCTTCTCTAAGAGAAAAATATAGTTATACTTCTTTATCTAGAGTCAGAAACTATTACAGATGATGTTCTAAGTAACAGACTCACCTCATTTATGGGAAAGGCTTACTGTACACAGATTCTCTAGACTCTCAGGGAGCAGGTCGTCCTCATTCCTCTACTTCTGAACCCTCAGTCACTGACATGGGGTCTTGCTCTTTATTTTCCGTCTGGCCTGCTCAGGGTACTTACTTCAAACCTCAGCTGCTTCCACAAAATACCAGGAACAGAGAGGTGAACCATCTGAGACACTGAACCCAGGACATGGAGGATAGTTTTATTTTAAGCTGTGGAAGTTGTTTTTTGTTTTTTGTTTTTCCACTTTCTTTTTTACTCGAATTTTAAAGTCAAGGTCTAGTATTTGCCTTGATATTTTTAAGTTTTTCTAATAAAGTTGTCTGGAAAGATAATCTAGGTGATTTCAAAGGTGTCCTCAAATTTTGAAATGTGATTTTGAGTTAGAATTCACTTTTTTCTCTAAGAGAAAGTTTTCTAATTTCTTGAGGAAAATGGGGAAGAGAGAAGGGTTCAGTACCCAGAAAAGTGTGAGTGTAGCTGTCCGTGGTGGATGGGGCCCCAAAGCACTCAAACTCAAACCCAGACGACACAGTGCAACAGACTGAGGCTCTTCCGTGCAAAGCGTGACAGGTGACAGGCCCAGCTGGGGAACACGGTGCATGCAGATTAGCCAACAGCGGAGGGCCTACCTTTTGCACCTGATAGATCTACAGAGAAGGACAAAAGAGAGGGAGAGAAACATAAGTCCAATTAAAGCAGCAGGAACGTCAGAGAGGTGCTGTAAGTAACCAGAAATATGAATAAAAGCCACACTGGGAAAAGTGAATGCTGATAAAATATGAACCAAAAAAGGGTGAAGTCCCATTGAAATTCATCACTTTATCACTCACTCTGCATTGCTCTAGACACACTGGTGAAACAGGCTTGCTCATGTGAGCTGGCTAGAATTCTACTGTCATTCTTACATGGAAGTGTGTAGAGCCTGTTACCATTAATGGGAAAAGTACTTTTCACCTGTATTGAAATTCTCTTTTGTAGTAATGACAGTTTAACCAAAAATTGTAGGTGCTTAATAGTAAAATCAACTGGTAAAATTCACAAATAATGAAAAAAGAGGTTTCAATGTTCTGATTCACGCAGACACACAGAGAATACCAGGAAAATTCCAGCAAAACAGAGTAACCATTAGAATGCAATTAGAATATTTAAAAAGAGGTCGCGATCACACTCGGGCATATCGGTTTGCTCTGGGGTTCCTCCTGATTCTGTACTGACGCCAGAGTAGTCTGAGATCTGCTCATTGCACTCACTCAGCCGGGCCCTGGGCCGCCTGCCCTCGTTCCAGGCATCGCCCACATTCCGAGGACACACGGGAGAGTGCAGGTGAGCACTCTGCACTCATGACAACCCCTCCAGTCACAGGGTGAAGGCAGGACCACGGAGGACATGCCCTGAGCTCCAGCCTTCCTTCAACGCAGTTCTCTTCCCTTGCAAAGTTCAAGGCTCCCTGCCATCTCCCAAACAATGTCTTCATGCTATTCCACTCTCCCCTACACATCCTTTAAAAAAAAGAGTTCCCATCTCTGTGAACAGCCCCAAAGCCCAGCTCAGGTGAGTGGCAGTGCTGAGAAGGGCAGGGCAGGGCAGGGCGTGCAGGCGGGCACCTGAGGGCCGCCACCCAAGGGCTGCCACTCGGCTCTCTGCCCCTCATGGCAGCACATTCTGCAAGCCCTCCTGGGTCAGGGCGGCGGAGGGGGCAAGGGAGAGGCTCTGTATGTCCAGCCCCCTTCTCAGGGAGAGCTACAGCTCAGCAGCACCAGGGGGTGGGTACAAGGAGACAAGGATCATGTTTCTCAATTTTTACACCAAAAATCAACCCTCCTGCTTAAACACTGGTCTTCCAAAACATATTCATTTCCCCTTAATCAACAACTTGAAATGCCAGTGCCCCAGGCTATCAGATGGTATAAGCTCAAATTGTGTTGTTAGTTCTAATAATAGCCGGCCCCTGGACTAGCTGGGCGCAGCAGTCGGGGGAGGTGCCTTCTGTGTCCAGTCCACACGCTCCGGCCTGTTAGCTGCTCTCATGGTCCTCTCCAGATGTGTACACAGCCGGACATGTATACATGTGCACCCTAGAGCAGGGTCCACCAAGCAGCAGCTGGATAGATAGTGTTGCTTCTGCTCTCTGTGCCACTTTAGCCGACATAGGCGTCCACCACACTGGTAGGACTGTGCCCTGGACCTGGCACCAAGGAGACCCCTTTCACTCAGAGCACGAGAGGAGGATGGGGCTCGCTCTGCCCTGTTTTGCAGTAGAGACAGGCGTGCTGACAGCCAACTTGTACCAAGAACTTTGGTCAAAAAACTTTGTAACGAGCTGCTTACATCATCATACATGTAGTTAAATCAGTTCTGTCCAGCACTGTCCAGCACGAAAGACAGAGTACCTTCTATGTAAGTGCATGGGTAGCCTGGAAGACAGACACGTAAGCACCACCACGGAGTTCACTTTCACCTTGACTGTGGTGGTTCGCGTGAGTGGTCCCCCAAAGGCTCATGTGAGATGAGGTGAGAGGGCTGAGAGGCGGAACGACTGGGTCATGAGAGCCTCAACCCAATCAGTGAATTAATCCTGAGCGGGATCCCCCGAGTGGTAAGTGAAGGCAGGCGGGGTGTGGCTGCAGGAGGGTCCCCGGGGGTGTGCCTTTGGGGTTTGTATTTTGTATCTGGCCAGTGGAGTCTCTGCCTCCTGATCTTCACGTCCTGAGCCGCCTCCTTCCACTGCTATCTTCCCCCCTGAGGTTGAGCCCCGAGGAATGGAGTCAGCCATCTACGGATTGGGACGTCGGACACCATAGCCCCCAACTAAACTTTTCCTCTTCTAAAACTGTTCTCATCAGAACTTTCAGTCACAGCAGCAAAAAAGCTAAAACACTGACTTTGTAGAATTTCCTATTTGCACTCTTGGTGTAAGTCACTCACGAGAACACGATCACAAACACTGTCATGAGGGCACGGGTTCCACCTCAGCCTCACTGGCTTCTACTTGGGCAGAGGCGTTGGTTTGACTCCAACAGTGCAGCTGAGACGATGGCCCCAAGCCACATGAATGACAAAGAAGGGGACAGAAGTACAATCAACTGGCACAAAGCCAATAAAACAACAGACCAGGGGATGATGGAGAACAGGGGAGCAGTCTAAAACTGGATGAGCCTTGGAGCAGGTGGGTGCTGGCCACGGTGACAAGGGGTGGCTTCCACTGGGCTCCCAGCTCCAGAGAAGGAAGCTGCAAATGGACTCAGCCCAAGAAAGGGTGGCCTGGCTGGGCGTGGTGGCTCAGGCACCTGTGATCCCAGGAACTCAGGAGCACTGTGAGATCCAGGCCAGCCTTAGCAAGACCCCATATCAAAACAAAAATAAAGAGGCCTGGGGATACAGCTCAGTAGTGGGCGCCCTGGTCCAATTCCCAGCACCCCCAACTCACCCCCAGACAAGCAAGGCAGCGGAAGCCACAGCCCATGAGACACCTGCCAGGGCTCCACACGACGGGAGGGGCTGGCAGTGCCCCCCTCACGGTGGGCTTATGACCGTCTGGTGATCAAGCAGAAATGTTCTGCAGAGACGCCAACGCAAGGCAGTTTGAAAAGCAGCTGAGGTTTGATCATTTAAAAAATATATTTTTAAAAACCAGTTCAGACCCCTATTTTGGGATGAGCCCAGAACCTGGGGACCCGTCTCAGAAGCCATGTGACAGTGGCTCACAGAAGGCAGGGCCTCTTCCTCTCCTTGCCTTCCCACTCCAAATGCTTCTCTCCACAGTTTCCTGAGGGCCTTGGGGAATCCCTCCACGTCAGGCTCCACCCAGGAGGCAGGCACAGGTACCAAGCCGGTTCTAGTCCCCAGAAGACCCGGACGTCTCTCTCAACCTGAGCCTGGTGGGGGTGCCTGTAAAGTCGCAGTTTAATTGTAAAGCTCAAATAGCTTGAAAATTCAGGAGCACCCATTTTTGATTTTAAAGTGATGGATGGTTCGAGGGGAGCGAGATGCTCAGAGCACCCTGACCCTGTGCTGCTGGGAGTGAATCAGGAGGAGGAGCCTGAAGAACTGCGGTGCTAAGTTCTGGAGTGAGTGACACTGACACCCAGCTCAGGACACAGGTTCTCATGCCCATGCAGGAAGACCCTGGCCACCCTCAGCCACATGTGACTAGGCCCCCGGAAGCCTAGGGCCAGCACCCCCTGCAATGTGGGCAAGGCGTGCCTGCTGCTCCCGATCCCTGCCGCAGGGCTCTGGGCTGTCTGAGGAGCCATGTTCCCCACCACGTGGGACTGCCCTGGGACCTTTCCTCCCATCCAGTCCGGGAAGAAACCCCTTGGGCACCATTCTCACACTTCCTGGAAGAATTTTCTTCCCCAAATGCATGTCTGGCCCCATCTTGCCTGTGCACACCCATGTCAATGGGGAGTGGCAAACTCCCCAGGTGGCATGGGGGGCGGTGGGCATGCCAATGGGAATGTGACCAGCTTAGTCCCTGTTGGGAAGGTGGCCAAATCTGCAACAGTCTAAAGAAAACCAAAACTCCAGACTTTCATCAGAAATTCAGAGGTCTTGAACACTAGCTCAACCTTTTAAGTGCGACAGTGTGAGCTGAACCAGAACCTGTGCATGGACACCAGCCCTGGGGCAGCCAGTGGTCACCTTTGCCCAGCACCACACATTTGGATCTCAACAGGAATAGTCCTTTGTGGTGGGGCCAGAGTGCCTTGTCCCTGGGGCCCGAGGCAGGGCAGAGCTCCCCAGAGCACAGGGATTGAGTTCACATGCCACATTGTCTGAGGTCATGGACACACTCGCCACCCTAGCATGAGTTACAGGTCCCACGTGCTGTCAGGAATGACTTCTTGCCCTGGCTGGAGAGTGTGCAAACCAGCAGCGAGCGGCAGGACCAGGTGTGTAAGCACGTCATCGTCTCTACTCCCAGAGGGCAGTTTTTCTCATGGCCACTCCTTGCACGATGTTTGTTCTGGGGTCCGGGTCACCATGCAACACTGGGGGACCCCAGGGGAAAGATCTGCATGTGGAATGAGCTGCCCAGTTAACAAAACTCATGTATCATCCTTCATTTCAGTTCAGAGGATCTAGATCCCAGTCCAACAGTGAGACCTCGAAATTCAGACCCAGCTCCTTTTGGCTCTGCTCAGCCAGAAAGCAGGGCTGGGAAGACTTCTCCAGGCAAGTGGCTGGTAAGCTGGTTTCAGGAAGCACCAGGCCCTTGTTGGCGGCAGGCATGCCAGGCATCCGTGCTATGCACACCCCTGCATGGATTTGCGTAACTGCCTTCCAACCAAGAACGACAGGGAGGAACAGGTGGTCAGCAGCAACAAGTGCCCTGCATTTGCACACTGTGCCTACATTAAAACTCCTGTGAAAGAGCCAACCAAGAACCCCTGCTTTACCTCCTTCTGCTGCCGCTCCAGCTCCTTCATCCGGATCTCTCGAGCCTCGGCGCGGGCCGCACGCTTTGCAGCAAGCCTGGCCTCTGCCTGAAAGGAACCCGGAAACCTTATTAGAGAAGAAACCAGTCGCACCTTCCCAGTACCTGCTTAATGATGCTGCTGACAGGAAGTCTTGTTCATACAGCATGAACCACCAACTTACAGAAGGTACAGGGTCATTGAGAGTAACAATAGTAGTTATAGTACAGTGTACCTCTTTCCCACAGATTCATATTCCATGGTTTTAGTTATGTGTGGTTTAGTGAGGTCCAAAAATTCCAGAAATAAACACTTTAAAAGTTTTATATTAACTGGGCGCAATGGTGCATGCCTGTAATCCCAGCACTTAGGGAGGCTGGGACAGGAGAATCATGAGTTCAAAGCCAGCCTCAGCAATGGCAAGGCGCTAAGCAACTCAGTGAGACCCTGTCTCTACATAAAACACAAAATAGGGCTAGGGATGTGGCTCAGTGGTCGAGTGCCCCTGAGTTCAATCTCCAGTACCAAAAAAAAAAAAAAGTTTTATACTGAGCACCATTATGAGTAGTGTGTGATGAAATCTCACACTGTCCTGTTTGATCCTTCTCAGTGTGTGAGTCATCCCTTTGCCTAGAGTATCCATGCTATATACACTACCTGCCAGTTAGTCACTTGGTAGCCATTAGGTTGACTGTTGTAATATCATAATGATGGTGTTCAAGAAACTCTTGTTTTACTTAGTAGGAGCCCTAAGGTACCAGAGTAGTGATGCTGGCTATTTGGACATGTCAAAGGGAAGCTATAAAGTGCTTCCTTCACAAAAAGGTAAAAATTCCTGACTTAAAAATGAAAAAAAAAAAAAAATCATATGCTGAGGTTGCTAAGATCTATAGTGAGTTACTGTTTTTATAGTCTTGCTAACTTACAAATTGTTTGATCACAGATATATAGGAAAAAACTATATATAGGATTTGGCACTACCGGTAGTTTCAGGCATCCATTGGGGTCCTGGCATGTATTTCCCCAGAACAAGTGGGGGGTGACTACAATAATCATTGCTCCCATTTACTGAACCATGCTGAATGCCAGTGGGCACCACTCTGAGCACTTCACACACGTCATGCCAGTCACTCCAGGCAACAACCCTGGCGGCTGAGCCTGCTGCTCCTACAGGTCCCCCGTTCACCTCCCCCTTTACAGAGCAGGAACGGATCTGGAGAGGCCACCAGACCCCAGGAAGCTGAGCCTACTCCCCATCTAGGGTCTCTCATCTCCAGTGTGCTGAGAGGTGACGCATTTTCTCTGTAGTGTGAGGAGCCCGTCTTCCCTCATGGTGGCCATGAGCAGAGCAGAAAGGCTCCAGCTGTTGGTCAGCCTTTTCCTTTAAAAAAATTCTGCTTTGTTTAACAATCTTCCAAGTTGCAGTGGCTCTGCCATTTTCTACCTGAGAGCATATAATGTGCTTGACCAGTCGGCCATGCCACGGAAGCTGGCATGTGAACACCGTTTTGTGTTTCACAAATCATGTGCTTATGCTGACTTCCTGTGACACAGCCACCAGGGAGGTAAAGACAGTTTCTGGGATCAAACAAACCCACCTTCCTTCCACTTGTTCTATTTCATTACACACCCGTAATGCTGCCACCAAAATTCTATGGGCAGTTTTCAGCTGTTCCACTGTTTCCTAGACAATCCTCAAACTGTCCCTAGACAATCCTCAAACTGTCCCTAGACAATCCTAAAACTGTTCCCTAGAAAACCCAGCAGCGTGGCTGGGGGGCCACCAGCAGCACAGGGACCAGTGCTTGGCTCCCAGTCTCCCAGTGCCAGGCACTCTGGTGGGCTACCTCCCTGCACGTACTTGATTCATATTACAAATTCTTCCTCTAAATTCTCTGAACAGGAGCACAGCGGCCCTCCGTGGAGCCGGCTGGCTTGAGTCCTCATGAGGAACTGAAACCACTCCTTTCAGGTGGTTCCTTCATCAATCCAACCCATGCCTTTCAAATCAAGGGGTGCCCCAAATCACAACTGCACTGGAATCTGACACCCTGTCTCCACGTTCAATGTTCTAGATCACATTACAATTTGTAAACGACCCCGGGGTCTATAAAAAGATCCCCCCGCTGACACTATGGGGGAGAGCAGACTCACAAGGCGGACAGCCATCCACATTGCAGCAAAATGTGTGGCCGCCTCCCCGCCTTGAGGAGACAAGGCAAGTGGCTTTGTGCCTGCTGGCTCCATTTTTAAGCTGGTACAGACCTGGCAAGACTTTTAAAAATTAATGTATTCGTTTTGTGGCACTGGGGATGGACTCGGGGCCCATGCATGCCAGGCGAGAGTGCTTCACTGAGCTGCATCCTCGGCTCTGGACCAGAGTTCTGACAGCAGCCTTAGACCCAGGCTTGGGTGGGGAGGAACAAGGACAGGGTTTATGGAGAGAGAAAGGGTCTGGGGAAGGAAAAGGAGAGCAGAGGAGCGAGACCGTAAGAGGGAGGAAAGGACTGGGAGGACTGGGCCACCAGCTGGGCAGGAGTGAGGTGTGGGCAGCAGAGTTGTGGTGTGTCTCCAAGATTCCCACTCCCGGTGTCCCTGCCCTGTGGCTGTGACTGTGAGGATGACGACGCTGGTACTGTGATGAAGCTGTATTATGTGGCAAACAGAAGCATACAGTGATTAGGCTCCTCATCAGTGGACTCTAAGCCGAGCAAGCAGGAGCCTGATTGGCTTGCCCCAATCAGGTGAGCCCTTTAAAAGAGGCGGTGCAGTCCCCCGCGAGCCTTGAGAAGCAAGCTGCCATGTGGGGAGCACTGTGAGGGATGGCAGCTTCCAAAAGCTGAGCAGCTCTCTGGTGACAGCCAGCAAGAATAGGGACCTCCATCCTATAATCACAAGGAACCGAGTTCTGCCAAAACCTCTTGGAAGAGGTTCCCAAGCTCCAGAAAGACCCAGCCAGGCTGACACTTGATTGAAGCCCATGAGACCTCAAGCAGGGAACCCTGCGAGGCTGCACCCCTGCCCACAGGACTGTGAACCTGTGTTGGTGCGGCACCCAACCTCAAGCTGTGGGTATCTGTTAGGCATCAGCAGATGACGAAGAGGGGTGCACCAGGATAGAGAGGGCCACACAAAAGCCCCAAGCCAGCCTGCTTGCCTGCCCCAACCCCCTCCAGCTGAGCTTGCCTGGGACCGGGCCAAGACCCCTGTGGGCTCACGCGCCTCAGCACATGGCACCTGCCCATGGAAGGGCTCCCTCAGGACACCTTTGGCCAACACCTACCCTGTCCTTGAGGAAAACAGCATTAAGAGGCTAGAATCCAGCCCCCTGTGCTTTAAGGGACGTGATCTTGTGTTAAGATGAGCAAGGCATGTTGCAGAAATAAATTCCTATGAGGACACAAGCAATCCAAGCTCCACAGCAGATCAGCTATGCTGTCACCTCACTTCAGAATTTAGGAAGATGATCGATTTGTAACCCAATACAATTTCAGGTTGCTGCTGACGCCCCGTACCCTCTCCCCGCTCCCTCGGGACTCTGTGGACACAAGGCACTTGCAGCACAGGAATGGTGACCATCACCTTGCTTCCTGGAATCTGCCTCACTAAAGCCACCCAATAGCCCAGCACTCGCACTGGCACAAACCTATGCAAGACCAGGCTCGTCTTCAGGAGCACAAAACTATACTTAGCCGCAGAAAAACTCTGGCTAGAGCTTGAGATGTCAGAAATAAAAACCTGCAGGGCTTCAACAACATGGTCCATCCTGCTCAGACCCTGTCAATAGCAGCAAGACAAGGGATACCGATCACAAGCACGACCACTCTGCAATCACCAGGGAGTGCCCGATGAAGCCAAGTCATTACACTCTGCAACCACCAGGGAGCGCCGGATGAGGCCAAGTCATTACACTCTGCAACCACCAGGGAGCGCCCGATGAAGCCAAGTCATTACACTCTGCAACCACCAGGGAGCGCCCGATGAGGCCAAGTCATTACACTCTGCAACCACCAGGGAGCGCCCGATGAGGCCAAGTCATTACACTCTGCAACCACCAGGGAGCGCCCGATGAGGCCAAGTCATTACACCAACAATGATGCACACCAGGCCCCCGTAGTGAGACACACAGAGCTCAGGGGAAGCTGGGGCCCCTCCAGCTACAGACTATCAGGCAGGGGCTCTCGGGGTTCGGGTGCCCCATGCTGGTGCCTTGGTGGTGTAGGACAAAGCCTTCCTGGACTGACTCTTGTAATTAAAAAAAAAACAAACCTGCCTGCTTGAGGTCTCGGACATGTCAGATTGCTTTAAGAGCGTTGCTATGGTTCACATATGAAACGACCCCTAAAGCTCATGTGGGAGACATTGCAAGGAAGGCTGGAGGAGAAGTGACTGGGTCAGGAGAGCTCATTAATCGGTGTGATGATCCCGTTAGGGATTAACGGGGTGGTAACTAGGCAGGCAGGGTGTGGCTGGAGGAGGTTGCTGGGCGAGCCGTTGGCGTATACATTTTCTCCTTGGCGAGTGCAGACTAGTCTCCCCCTGCTTCTCAAGCATCATGTCCTGAGCTGCCTTCCTCTGCCACACCCTTGTGCCTTGATGTCCTGCCTCACGTCTGGGCATACAGCAATGGAGTCTGCCATCCATGGACTGAGACCTCTGAAACCGTGAGCCCCAAATGAACTTTCCCTCCTAGAGTCGGTACCATCGGGGCTCCCGGTGCAGCAGTGCAAGAGCTGACAACAGCGTCCAAGCGCGTCTCCCCGCTTCCTGGGCTCAGCTTGCAGGGCCCAGGACGGGCTTCCCGACATCACCAGCAGCAGCACCCAGCTGCCAGGAAGGATGCCCCAGGTGTGACTTGGGTGCCCGTTTCAGACACAGGCCAAGTGCCGGGAACACTGCGTAACCGACATGCGTCCTAACAGTGCGAGGTAAGCATGGTGGGGACTGTTCTGGGGGACAACTTGACGCCCTCCCTGGGCTGAGCAAGGTGCCCCACTGGACAGGAGCTTAAGCCAAACCCCAGAAAGGACAGGGCCAGAGCCAGGGCTGGGACTGGGGTGACAAGCAGCAAGTGACAAGGCCCGCAAGGCGGGAGGGCCCGGGGGTCGGTCCTGGCTCTTGGCTTCGCGTCTGGACCCTGTCCTGAAGGGCTCCGAGCAAAGACAGCAGAACCCACCGCGCTTTGGAAACATCGCCCAGGCTCCAGGGAGCGGGCACCAGGGCAAAGAGGGCCACACAAAACCCCCAAGTCAGAAAGCCCTGCTCCCGTGTCGGCGGGCTGCCCACGAAGGCTGAGGCTGGAGTCAGCCTCAGGCTGGGAGGGGCAGCAGGAGGAAGCAGGACCCTGCAGGTACAGGGAGACCCAGGAGAGCCTGCGTGGCCCCAAGAGCAGAGGAGCCTGGGGAAGACCCTGCCACTCAGCCCCACTCAGAGGCTGTAGTCCCAGGGTCACACCACGTTCCTCCCAGGGTGCCTGCAGACCTCCCCTGCCGGAGGGCCTCAGTTGGCAGATGCCCCCATGGAGCCCCTCCAGGCTCCCCGCTCCATGGGTGGCAAAGCCAGTGAAGCAGGTTGCACAGAAGGGACGGAGAAATGGGGGAGCAGGGATGGGATTCTGGGATCTCAGATCTGGAGCATAAACTACACTGGGCTTTAAAAAATGTAAAATAAAAGGTCAGAGGACAAGACGACTACACTTGGCCCGCAACCTGCCAGGTTGGTCGTTCTTCAGCTCAGCCGAGGGTCTGGTGGACCCTCCAGCAATGAATCAGATCAGAGGCTCAGGGCACTGGGCAAGCAACAGCTCAGAGCCCAGCAGCTTCCCACAGGGCCCTCAGGGGGTGGACCCAAGGCCCGTCTGCTCCCTTCCCACAGGAGAGGTGGCCCAGCAAGCCCCGGCTTCTCCCAAGGCCAGTGGCCCCACTCGAAGGGTCCCGGCAGTCCCACCTCACCCAGGACTGCTACTGCCTCTGCGGAGACACATCGTGAAATAATAAAGGGTGAAACGACAGGCTCTCCTTGGAGGGTGGAGTGCAACCCTGTGGGTGATGAGTGCCGAGGTCCTGTGGTGGGACAGGGCACTCCCTAAACCAGGGGCTCTCAAATGTCACCCCAGCAGAGCACCAGTCTCCCCGGGACTTGTCAGAAAGGCAGACTCGGTCCTGCCGAGTTGAGCCTCAGGGGTCCAGGCCTCTGGTGCCCCAGCTGGGGGTGCTGGTGCTTGTCCACGGGCGGGGACCTCTGCAGTGTATTAGTCATCACCTCTCTGGTGTTTGACATTTTTCATAAAAAACAACAAAACATTAAAAAGGAAGGAAGGAAGGAAATGAAGGCGCCCAAGCCAAACCCGAGCTGGCCCTGCTGGACCCGCGGCACTGCCCCACCCGCGCCCTGCTCCTCTCAAGGGCTGGGGTGGTGCAGTGGCAGGAGCCCCAGACCCGCGGGCAGCCCAGGAATACCCATGACATGGTTCCAAGGTGTGAGCCTCACCTCCCCTTCAGAGATCCAGCCTGGTCCTTCCCCAGCACCTGCAGCCCCCGCCTGGATCCCACAAACAGCTGTACAGACTCAGGGTTAAGGTGCTCCTGGCGGTGGACCTGCTGAAGGACAGTCCACGTGTCACCGAGGCTGCCTCATTATGGCGGCTCTCCAGCCCTGAGCCTTGCTCTCCTGAGCCCCACCCCACCCTACCCGCCATGCACCAGTCATTAGTCCAACAGCACGCTGACCCTGAGGGGAGGCTACAGCGACGGCAGGTCCAGTCTGGCCCCCAGGGCTGCAGGGTCTCCTAGCCACCATTGTCAGTGCCGGCCCTGCAGTCAGGGGATCTGAGGCTGTGCGGTACCTCTTGGGGGCCTGGCTGACGGCCAGCTCACAGGCCAGCTGGAATGCCTGCTCTGGGCTGCAGGGCCCTGTGTGTGATGTCCTCAGGGCTGGCGGGTGTGGGGAGAAGACTCCAGAGCTGTGTGAAGAAGCCCCGTCCTGAGCCAGGGATGAAACGTGCACTAGGAGCCACCTGGGCCGTGGGGCGCAGTGCATTCTGTGCGGTAGGACACAAAGGCAGAGCAACAAGGGGCCAAGCCCTGCCTGGGTGGGATCAGCTCCAACACCATGAACCCCAGTTCCAGTGGTATCTAGGACCTTAATAGCTCAAGGAGAATCTGCACCCTTTTTGGGACTCCTGGGTCTTACAGGAGGCCTGCTCTGCCGCTTGCTCAAATACCCCAGGCTGCCTCGGGGCTCTGCTCATACATGTACTGGGCTTTGAAGTTTTGCAGGGCCATAAGCCTAGGGCAGGAGTCCATCTCCCGGACCCTCTCACCCTGCAAGCATGCGGTAGTGATGGCAGGCCCAGCACTCTGCAGAGGAGCTGGAGGGGGCTGTGGGCCTCACTGCTCAAGCAGCTCTTGAGAAACAGGAGGGAGACCACCTCACATCACTTCCTTCATTCTAGCAGGAAGCCCTGGCCTGGGAAGCCAGCTGCCTCTGCCTCCAGTGGGGACTTCCTGCAGGTGCCTGACTGCAAACCAGCTGCTACAATGCTCCCGGGGCTGAGGCTGCCGCTCCTCAACAGTCGCCTTGGGGAGCTGTCAGTGCACAACCTGGGGCACTTCGAGGGCCTATGGAGAGAGGAGTGTGGACACACAGAGAGGGCCCCCTGGGACTCTGCCACCTCCCTGGTCTCCTTGTCAGATGCCAGGTGAAAATGACACTCTATGGAGCTATTCAGGGAGAGAAGCAATTTATCAGCTAAAAAGCATGCCACATATAGAAGGAAGTTTGCATATTAATTACATATTCATTTGCACTTCCAAAAAACTGGCACCATGAATGGCACCTGGGCTCAAGCTGAACCTGGAGTGGTCATTTAACTCCAGGGTACTAGAACCAAGCAGAGTTGAAAAATGGTTGCATTTTTCACCAGGCCCCAGGACACATTATATCTATCATTTATAATGTTTTTGGAAAAGCCTTAAGGACATCTTTAAAGTTTATCCATGTGAATGTAATGGGAATATTGTGCAGTTGAAGCCTGAAGTGGTAAAGAACAGTTTTGTTTAGAGACAGGCAGGGGCCTGGGCCCTGTAGCATTCACTCCATAATAAAAAGGGAACAGAGCTCCTGCAGCCTGGGTGACAGGACTGCCACACTCGGTAGTCTGGGCCTGGGGTGGGGGCTGCAGAAGCACACAGGATCCCCTTCCAGACCTGCCTCTGCTGCAGGAAGTGGCAACTTTTGTTTCTGTAGAAAACCCCACCCTCACATGCAGCAGACTCTGAAAACAGCTTGCCATTCAACACAACCACATGGGATGGGTGACGGGCAGGAAAGCATAGGCTGGCACCTCCATTAGGGTTGGCGGCTGCAGCCCACCTGTTCCATGGACCACCACCTGTATGTCCCTTGGTCGCCACCCGCATTTCATTATTGAAAGAAAGGCTGGTCTTTCCAGAACCCTCCAGTAAGCTCTCCAATAACAAGGGGCACACAGGCCTAGTCTTTATTTTTTTGGTGTCAGAGATTGAACTCAGGGGCACTTGACCACTGAGCCACGTCCCCAACCCTATTTTGTATTTTATTTAGAGACAGGGTCTCACTGAGTTGTTTAGTGCCTTACTTTTGCTGAGGCTGGCTTTGAACTCGCAATCCTCCTGCCTCAGCCTCCAGAGCCGCTGGGATTATAGGTATGCACCACAGTGGCTGGCATGGGCCCAGTCTTTATGGCCATGACTGTGAGTAGGGGATACACTGGGGTGCCCACTCTCGGGGCACTGTAAATGTTGGGGGACTCACACACTGGGGTGGGAGGATCACCAATCATCCACTTTCAGGTACGTCTGTACTGGGAAGAGCTCCCCCACTGGCTACTCAGGCACACAGAAAAACCACTGTGTAATTTTTGGATCTACACAGATTTCATAAAAACTCAAAATAGTTATATACTTTGAACGTACATTACTGCTCTGCAGATGCAATCACATGGAAAGTGAAGGAAGACCACACCTGGCTTTGTCAGAGCTCTCCTAAGAGCTGCTGGCCAGCTCAGAACGCCAGAGCACCAACAGCCACAGGAAGTGTGGCGCTGAGGTCATGGCAGGACCACCCCCCACATCAGCCTGCACCCATGAAAGCCAGGATGCCAGGCATGACTGGTACAAGCCTCTGACTTCTGAGTTCATGTATCTGGGCACCTGCATTTTTATATCAAATTCATATGGCATTACTTACAAAATATTTTCCTTAACTTCGTTTTGATGTTGCAACTAAAATCTCATATTGACTTGAGATTGTGTGTGCTGGTTGGTTTGATCATCTGAATTCCAATTCAGATTAGAAATGAGAACGTCAAGAAACTCATCATGAAAAATGGGTGCTGGGTCCACAGGGCTGAGAACCGCAGCTTTAACACTTGGACCTCCCTCACACTGCAGCCTGACCTGTGGCCACACCTGCTGGACTGCCCCCAGGACTCAGAGCTCAGGTCTGGTGCAGGGGCCACAGGATAAACAGGGCCCACTTGAAAGTGCTTAACTTCATTTTTTAAATTTTAGTTGTTGATGGATCTTTATTTTATTCATTTATTATTTATATGTGGTGCTGAGGATCAAACCCAGTGCCTCACGCATGCTAGGCAAGCGCTCCACCACTGAGCCACAACCTCAGCCCCCTTAACTTCATTTTTATTTACTGAATTTATTTAAAAAAACTGTTTCTAAATTAGCTTTTAGGGGCTGGGATTGTGGCGCAGTGGTAGCGTGCTCACCTAGCATGTGTGAGGCACTGGGTTCAATCCTCAGCACCACATAAAAATAAAATAAAGATATTCTGTCCACCTGCAACTAAAAAAATAAATAAATATTTAAAAAAATTAGCTTTTAGGTATTAAAATCATAAAATTTCATGATAACACAGCGGCTTCCAGTAAAGCCACTGCCTTGTCATGGTGCTCAGGGCTGAGCCCGCAGGCCCAGGGTGCTGCATGCTGTCTTCTGTGCTTGGGGGGCTGAGAAGAGAAGTCCAAGAAACACCCAGGGCCAAGTGTCCCTCTAGGCGGGGACTGCACATTCCCAGGAGCCTCCACAAGTGGAGTCTGTCCAGAGGGGAGGCTGGAGACCCAGCTGACAGTTTGAGTTCTACACATGCCAGTTATGGGAACTTGGACGAGTTACTTATTTTCTGAACATTGGCCCCCATCACAGAAGGAGGGGAACTAGACTATGTAACCTCCAAGCACTGCCTTTCCCCAAACTCTGTGTCTTTATACCAGAGGTGAATTATGTGTACATTGAGATTGTCCACAGACTTCTCTCTCCCTGCTCTGCTACTGGAAATTCTATGATTTTGCTTTTCAAAATAATAAACTTTGAAGTACTTCACATATTAAAATAACAAACTTATGAATCAGGAACGAAACAATGATGTCACTTTATTGGGTGTGAACACATCTATCTCTTCAAACTGCACTACACAGAATGGGCTCGGCAGCCCACTCCCCCATAATGCCGCTGAGGAACATGGGCAAATGGGTCCCTGCTCCTCTCGGGTCAACCTTCTCATCACCTTCAACAGCCTCCACGTGACGGAAACACAAACAAGAGCAGGGACTGACTGACAGGTGAGGGCAGCTCGGCCTCCTTCGTACCTCCTCTCCAGGATGCAGGTTCCCTCCAGCCAGCACGCCTTCACCTGTTTGCCCCACTCCACACCCCAGCCTTTAACTGAGCTGAAGACTCCAGCAGCCCCAGGGTTTCTTCCCTGAGGCACTAAACAACTACTGACCACCCTTGCCATCACACCGGGGCAAAGCTCTGAAAGAAACAAGCCATCGCTCTGCCCTCCAAGAACCTGTCTGTCTGGGCAGGGTGGGAGCAGCGCTGCCCCATCCACGGAGCAGGCTGAGATGGCAGGCTGCCACGGGGCGGCCTCACTTAATCGTGACAGCTCAGCATAATGTGGAAAAGAGCAAAATAGAAGTTTCGGCAGCTCTTTCATTTCTACTCTTCCTTATTTAGAAAAATAAAAGTTCACTGACTGTTCCCTTGTCTGAAAACCACCAGGTAAGGAGAGCCTGGCTCAGTGGAGAACGCCCAGATGCATTCAGGAGCAAGGGCTCGCGTTCAAGACGCTGCCTTGGCAACAAGAAATCCTTCTGCCTGACACTGGGGCGACGAGACCCCACAGCCGAGGAGAGAAGCTGCACATTTCCCGCGCGGACCCGGCCGCTGTCAGCGCTGCTCCAAGTCAGCAGCCTGGGTCTGACCTGGCTCCACCGCCTACCAGCTGTGGGGACCTGGAAAATGCCCTGACCTTTCTAAGCCTCAGTTTCCTCTTTCTCTGTGAGAGAGAGATAACAAAACCATCAACTCCCCGGAGGTCTGGACTCCTAGGTCTGACAGCAGGGCCTGGGAATGCAGTCTACAGCAGATCCCCAGGGCGCTGCAGGTAAGTGCGCAAGCGCAGAGGCAGGAATGGAGTGCTGAGCGCCCCCGCAGGGCAGCTGGCGGAACAGCACCCGGGGAGCTGGAGGAGGAAAGTGGATCTCCCCATCACACCCGACACCCACCCCTTAATTCTCTTCTCCTGGGAAAACTACACCTCACTGGCCACAGACAGCAGAGGCGGCGTGGGGGTCAGAGATGAGGTGCTTAAATAATCTTCACCATACAAACACGGATGAAACGTGGGTAACGCTAAAAGCAGATGCTCATTCCGGATAAATTACTTCTCTACTAGGAAGTACTTATACTTTAGGTAGGAAGGAAAACCAACCTGGCTGTAAAGTTGTCAAGTTACAGTATCAAGGAGAAACCACACAAAACTCCCGCCTCTCCAGAGGGACCCTCAGGACACACATGTGTATGGCTGGGGGTCTGTGCTGGGGGTTTTGTTTTTGGTTTGGGTTTACTGTTTTGGAATTTGGCTTTGGGTAGGGAACTGAAATCGTGGTATGCAATCATATAGTAATTTTGAATTACTAAATCTTAAATACATTCAAAATAATGCTTTGTTTAATATAGGAGAAATAAGCTAATTTATTTAATTTTCTCTAAGGGTTCTGAATAATAAAAATTCTAGGTAGCAAATCCATTCCATGAAAATGAGCTTACTTAAAAAATAACCTGCAATTTGGGTGGCTGCCAATAAAAAACAGTAAGGTAATGAAAACCCTTCTTCTCCTGACCCCATGTCTAACACGCAGTGAGATGAAGCACACCTCCAGACTGGACAGCAGCTCAGTGATCTGAGGGTGGTGGCCTCTGGGGCCGGCTCCACGATCAATCTTTTAAATGTGAACAGATATTCTGGAAATGCTGGCATATGAGTAACCAGTCATAAACAATTCTTTTGCTGAGTCACAGAGCCTGATTTTTCAGGGATAAGAAATTCCTCTTGAACGTGCGTGGCCTTGGGAGGTGCAAACATGTGGCACTGAAGTCTCACAACTCCACAAGAAATGGCATGAACCTCGCTCTCATCAGGTAACACTCCAGTCAGCTTCTCTGAAGAAATTCTGCAACTATAAATAAACTGATTTCCTGTGCTCAGCCTAAGTGGCGGTTGAGATTGCAGGGTTTTTAAAAAATTTGCTAAGGCTTCCGCTATGTGATATTAGTTGGGGCTGAACAGAAACTAGCTCTTAAAGAAAAAGGGAAATTTGGTCTCCATCTTGGCCCCAGGAGGACACTCTTACTACTACTAAAAAAAGGTCCAACTCGCTGGTTTCGTAGTTTAACTGCTTGGGGAAATAACAGTTAAGACAAACCATGAGGTCCCAGAGCCGTGTGCCAACAGGCTAGCCACCTTCGCTGGGGCCACGCCCTACATCCATTGGTCACCCCGGCCCACACACAGTCCAGGACCTGGGGGCCTGGGCACAGGTCCTATAAGAGAGGGACTGGGTATACTGCGTGTCCACATTCTACCCAGACGGTTCCTCCTCAGCACAGGACTGGTCCCGGCAAGTGCCAAGAGCTCCTCAGTATGTGGAAAGAGCCCAGAGGTGACACAACCTGTGCAAACCCGCGGAAGTTACACAAGCCGAGCCCCTTTCGGCACTGTTGCAGCAGGTCCTCTCCTGCAGCCCCAGGGCAGCAAGCGCTGCTGCAGGAGCTCGGACTGCTGGCTGAGGCGGGCTGGCTACACCTGCTTCCTCCGACCCACGCGTCCCTGTCATATCTATTGGCCCCAGCCCCGCCTTCCACTGGAGACCTGTTTCCAGTTTCCAGGAGCCAGGGATACATAATGCAGAAAACAAATGGGATGAGGCGGTCTGAGGCTCACTGCTAGACTGCTAGTCTCCAACCTATGGCCTAGGTAGCCCTGGGTGACGCCCCTTGTAATGCACCCCTAGCCTTATGCCGAATCCTTCAGCCACTTCCTTCCCAACCAGCCCATTAACCTCATAAACAGGGACCATGTTTTATTTTGTTCTCTGTGTCCCTTTTTAATAGTTTTTTTTTGCTAATATTTACTTAACAAACAAAACCAAAAGGAAAAACAAAAAAAACACCTCTCATAGGAGGTTCACTATTTCTTACTAGAAACCACCAAGACCAGATATGTTCCAGAATTTGGCACTTCTGATTTTAGAAGGATACAAGGACACACACACACATATATTCTATAATAGCCCAGACAAGCAGACCTTAATCAATACATGAACAAGGCTGTAGAGAAATGTATGGGCATTCACACTAGAAGGATTAAAAAAAAAAGACTAAAAATAGCCTCCCCCAGCCAGGCAGGCCTCACTGCCAAGTGAACTCTATCAGACTTTGATACACGCACACACACCTTTCTGTTTTCTGAGTTTACTGAATTCTGGATTGGGGTTGAGGGATGGTGGGCCTGGGTCCAATGAGCACCCACTGAATGGGACCCTTCCAGGCTTCCTGTCAGTTCTCTGCAACATCTGAACCCAGGTCCCCCGGGAGGTTCCGTGTGCTAAGTTAGGAGACTCACAGCCAGCGTCTCCGAGTGCTGCAGATGTGTTCACCTACACTTTCTCCAGCACGTCCCTGCCTTCCTCACACCCTGTTGCCAGTGTTTACTCTGCCTTCCCCGAGCCTGCAGCGGTTGGCTGTTGGTGTGAGGATCTTGCCCAGGGTTAACATCCACCCAGTCTTGCCTTCTATGGTCTGCCTGGGTTGTTTCTCTGAACACCGGGCATAGCAGGGCATTGCTGTCCCTCCTTCTTTCAAGACCCTTCCCTGATGGGGCTTCCAGAGTCTTCTTGCAGGTTCCCAGGGCCCAAGAAACTCATTAGGAACCCGGTTCCTAGGTTTAAGTGGAGGAACCAGATCCAAGAGTCTGGCCTACTGCCTGAACTTTAAATGAGGTCATAGAAGCACTTTAAAATGGACATCTAAAACGCCCCCAAAACAAAAACCATAAACACACCTGATGGTCCTTAGCAAGAACTTAATTTCTGAGTGTGCCTTCATCAGAATCTCTGCCAGTACTTCTCTAGCATTTCCTAATAAGCACTCAAGGAGACTGTTCAGCAGTCTACTTCATCTTGAATCTCCACGAACACCTACTGGATGATTAATTCCTACCTGGGAGAGCGTGGCTGTGGTGGGCTCACATGTTTATCAAGGTTCCATAAAAACCTGATAAAGTGGAAATCTAGGGTTTCTCTGTAGTACCAACTCCATGGAGTATTTCTTTTCCAAAGCATTTTTCCACTTTTTTACTTTCAAATATTTCTATTCATAATCAACCACAAGCTGCATGAAAAATGGGTAATTACAAACTTTCCCCACCTTGCCCCTCGCCCAATTTTAAGGCCCAACTACCCCGACATCCTCTACCCAGTGAGGTGCTGGGTAACGGGCTGCCACGTGGATGATCCTGCCAGACCTGGAAGACCCCCAGAGACCAGCTTAGATGGACTTGGGGTCTGCGATCCCCAAAGGAGGTGGTCCTAAGGTCAGGAGCCCGGGAAATGCTCCACACCATTCCAGCCACGGGTGGTGTCCGCCCATGGGTGGACGGCAGCCTGGAGCACCAGCTCTCAGGTGCGGGTATTTTGTAAGATACCAAACTAGCAGCTCCTGTGAAACTCTAGACCAGCGCAGTCCTCAGACTCCGCTGGGTCCCAGCCAGAGTCACCCGAGGGGCAGAACCTGTCAAGAGACCGTCACCATCAGCAGAGACCACGTTCCTTTTCGTACTTGGAAGGGGCGCCAGGCAGTCCACGGTGCTTTCCAGCGCGCAGCAAGCGGCGCGGGACACTCAGCCAACTTACTGGTCAGAGAGCAAAGCCTGCTCTCACCCCGGCATCCGTGCCGGGACTTCCGCGGAGGGTCCCGGCCTGGCGGAGCCCACCCCGCCCCTCCTCGGGCCGTCCTTGACCTCAGAGCAGACCAGCGCCCAACCCGACGGGCCCGGGACCGCTCGCAGTCCGGAAGCCAAGCCTGGGAAACGCGCCTTCCTCTTACCAGTCTTTGAGCTTCGGGACTCAGACAGTCTATTTCCTTGTTCTGCGACCCCGCAGAGCTGGCCATGCTGCCGGAGTGCAGACCCCACGTCCCACCCCCGGAGGGCTCTCCGCCGACCGGCTCCGGTGTCCGCAGGCGCGCGAGCTCTCAGCGCCGCCGCATCCCCAGGGCTGCGGGCCACGCCGGACGGGAAGTCGCCGCAGAAGCGCAGGCGATCGGCCAGCGGAGGAGCCCTCTCGCCCGCACGCAGGGCCCGGCGGATCCCCGGCTTGGGCGCGGCGCGCGGGGCGGGGCGCAGGTGGCCCCGGGCCCGGGGGGCGGGGAGAGCGCAGAGAGGGGCCCCGGCCGCCGGCGCCCCGCCCCGCCTCCCGCCCCGCCTCCCGCCCTTAGCGCGCCCCGCCCGCGCTCCAGCTGCGCGGCCGTCAATCACCACCCAGGCCCTCCGGCCCACACCGGAAAGGCGGTGGGGGAAAAGGCCCCGCGGTCACGGCTGAGTCAGCGGGGGGAGGCCCGGCGCCGGGCGGGGCGGCTCGAGGAGGGGCCTGCGGGGCGGGGCCAAGTTGAACCGCGGACGCGCGAGCCTCTGCGGGAGCCCAGCCTCACCTGCCGGCGCGGTAACCAGCTAGGGCTTCGCCGCCAGAAAGGGTCGGTTTCAGGGGTCGTGCCAGGGGCAAGAACGACCAGCGGGAGTGTGGGACGTCCGGCGGATTCGGTGTTCCAGGGCTTGGGCTTTGCGCCGTCCTGGCTTCCGTGGTGGAGACCGTGCCAGGCGAGGAGCTGCCCCTCGCGCCGTGACCCGACGGGTGACAGTGACCCGACTTCCAGAATGCGCCCCCCTGAACCGGCGCTCTCCTATTATAAAAAAGTCCTGCAGGCGGAGCAAGGAGGCGTCCCGAACTGGCCAGAAGCGACGGGAAGGAAGAGACGCGGATTTCAATTAGAAAGTCAGCCGTCCAGGCCCAGCTCCAGCTGGAGACCTGCTGCGCCTGAAATGCTCCTGCGCCCTCTCCTCCCTTTGCTGCGAGGCACTCTCCAGATCAAGTCTCGGGACACGTTTCCTCAGGCCCTTCTCGGAAAGGTCGTGTCGTGGCTCGGAGCCGGCGGGATTCAGCAGAATCACCTAGCCTGTTTCTCTGCCCAGGTGGCTCCCGAAAGAGTGGAGGAGGGACCACAGATTCACATTTATGCCTTTACAAGCCCCCATTTTCTCCCGCAGACCCAACTCTTAAGTTAGTGCACATCTCTATGCACTCGCCTTCTGAAGTGGACCTGGTGCCGCGCACCCGCTTGCGGGAAGGGGCTAAGAAGGATTGGGCAGCGGGGCAGGTGGGTGTTCTGGGAATCATGAGTAAAGGCCTGGAAGCTGCAGTGGGAGAAACTCAGCAGGCTTAAAGTCAAGGTGAACAGAATGCCAAGCTCTGATGGATACCATCTCGGGCGCACAGAAACGACTCTCCAAGGGAAAGAAACGCCTGGCTTTTAGTGGCTGGCTTCTCAGTGTAACATTGTTTTGAAATGCTGGCGTGGTCAGGTGCAGTGGCACATGCCGGAAATCCAGGCTACTCAGGAGGTTGAGGCAGGAGGATGGCAAGCCTGGGCAACTTAGGGCTGGGGATGTGGCTCAATGGTAAAGCGCTCCTGGATTTAATGCCCAGTTCCCCAACCAAAACAACGTCGGTGTGACAATTCTGGATTCTACAACCTTCACTGAATTGGAAAAGATAATTTTAAGCTACATAATCAACAATGGGATTTATGGAATTTATCATGAACGATTATAATTTCCCTAGTAACAACTTCACAGATGAGAATGGCAGCCACTTAGTAGTGTTCTGAGACTTAAGTCTGAATGTTCTGCTGTAGGTAGATTCTCAAGCTACATGCCACCCAGAATCCTGCAACCTGTCTCCCAGACCAGGGCACGGGGACAGGCTTCCTTTGCTCTGCTTTCCCCGAAGCAATGCCTGAAGACACCTGTGACGACCTATGTCTAGCCCAGGACCCATTCTCCGATTCCCAAGGCAGCCGCCACCTGCTAGCTATCAGCTTCTGAAAACCACAGAACTGGGGGAGCAAGGGGCGTTAGAGCTAAACCACCTGGTGGTCTGCTGGGCCCTGGGATTTTGAGCAAGTTACTTAGCTAGTGTCTCAAGGAGTCTCATGTAGAATAGGACACCGAGAAGACACGCCCCATAAAGCAGAGGACCCAAGGGTGAGCCCCGTGTCCAGGAAGTCCCACCTTGCGGTTTTCCCAGTCCCCCTAGCAGGTGCCCACTTAAGACACCAGCCTCCTCCCCAGCAGGAAGGAAGCAGGTTAAAAAGGCTGAGGACTGTGGGAGCCAGCCAGAGAGACCTGGGGCAACTGAAGGAAGACAATAAACTACACTCCACAAAAACTGGGAGGGCCAAGGAGGTAGACCATGCTGGGACACTGCCAGGAAGCAAGCGCTGATGACTCAGTCTTAGCAAACCGCAATAAGCCGAGCAGGGACACGTGCACAGAAATGTCAGATCCCATTGGGTAGCAGCACAGTAACACACTTCTGGATGGAGGTTGCCATTTTCTGCTGTGGGTTAGCACAGCCTATAGCATGGTGGCTGATCTCTGAGCCATTCCTAGTTCTAGAAGAAATGTAAAAGTCCCTTCTGTTGGTGGAATGCTTGCTACATCCCCCTGGTGGTGGTATTTAGGTCCTAGGGGCCCAGGAATAAAGTGTAGAGGACCCACATTTGCCTCCATTAGTTTCGATACAAAATCAATGACTCCTCCTTCAACCCTCCTCCTACCCAAATTGTGAGGGGGATGAATGGGTCACCGGAACCTGCAAACTTGGAGCTGAGAGCCTGCTAGGAAGCCAGGGTAAGGGGTATGGACCAGAAAAGTGATGTCAGCAGAATGGGAAATGTGGAGCTCTACAGATATTTTGCCCCAATACAGCTTGAAAGGTGGCTTGTCAGAGTAATGTAAAAGCCTTTACCCTGAGGAAGACACAAGTAAACCCACCTGGGGGTATGAAAACTCAGACAAGCAGCCCAGGTTTCCATCCTCAGGCAGGTTAGTGAAGGAACCCAAGGGCAGCTTTGACAGTCTGGCACAAGGGGCCCCTGTCCATCTGGACTCGGATGGGGGGCAGCGTCTTTATATAAGGAGCTGTGAGGCCTACGGTGCACAGCCCAGCTTTCTCCTCCCTGTGGTAAGGACAGTCAGTGGACAGCCACTTCTAACAAGCTAACTGGATTTCTGGCCCCTTCCTAACTGCCAGGTACTTACTGACCTGCAAACACACAGATTTGACCTACTGTCAGTAGCTAAGCCCAGGGTCGAGGGCACATTAGGCCGGGAGACTCTGACTGTCCACTGTGCTTGTGCTGTGACTCCTCCTCGCCCTGTTCTCTCAGAGGACATCACACGTTTGAAAGTTCAAAAGCAGTTCTCAGATGCACAAGATCATATGCAAGAATTTCATTGTAAAGGGACTCCCGAGAAAAGAACCAAAGGTAAATAGAATGGTCTGAATTTGTCCGAGGAACATCAGAATCACTGGTCATCAGCAGAGACCAGAGCACACAGCCAACTTGGGGCCACTCCTGAACTTGGTTTACTCGGTCTCCTTGGTAACCGCCTGTCACTAGGAGCATGAGCTTTGCTTCCGCTGTGGCTTGGTGCAAGGGCTGGAGACAGATCTTTACAGGAAGACAGCACAAAGCAGAAGGCAGCCAGCCAGGGCAGAATGGCTCTTGGCCTCTCCACTAGATCAGGAAGCTAACATGAGATCACTTTTCTAGATCACAGACCTAACATCTGCTTTTCACAAACATGAATCACTGGCCACATCGATTACTGCAGAATAAACATCTTTAAATGACTTGTACATGCAATGGATTTACATTGTTACTACTTTGTTTGGATCCTTTTGACAATTATCTAAAAACACTTCATATTATAGATGTGGTTCATGAAACAATTGCCCAGGATTTGCACAGACCTGTCAGTTTACCAGGCACTGCATACCCACACAGAAGCTCACAAGGGTATCAACATGTCCACATGCATTTTGGAAGAGTGAAACCAGATTTTGGATCCAGGTCCCACTGAAAGCCCCTAAGCAGGCAATCATGGAAGACACCCAGCATGCTGCCTGATACAGGGGCCCCCAGACACCCAGGGTCCTCAGTGGGAGCAGGCATTCCTCAGGTGGTCTCAGGAAATGCCCTTGGCTCGCCCTGGGCCTAGCCCAGCCATCCCATTTCCTACCCAGGGCTATTGGCAAGGTAGTGCACACACTCGGGTCAGGGCCAGGAGTCACATCTCCCAGGGATACTGGGCAGCACTGGTAGGTGCATCAAATGGAGGAGTCAGCCCCTACTTGCTATCTGAAAAGAAACTGGCATCCCATAGTGAGCTCAGGCCCAGAGTGAACTTGACCTGCAGGCCAGGATCCTGACTGCCTGAGTGGATACGGGAGGCCACAGTGAGCTGGTCTTTGGCAGCCGGGGCTGGGCTGGTGCCTCCTCACAGCTGCCCTGTGAACCAGCTGCTGACTTCTTCACCTCCCTATCCCCACTGGCCTCCAGCCTGTTACGGGCTCTTCTGGAATGGGGGCCTTTCTGGAATGGGGCTCTTCTGGAATGGGGGCCTTTCTGGAATGGGGCTCTTCTGGAATGGGGGCCTTTCTGGAATGCTTGGAACACCAAATGCGTGGCCACTGCATAAATGATGGGTAGTAGGTAGACAGAGGGAGGGTTCTCTTAGTAAAATGCAGGACTTTGATAGCTTACCATGAACTCCCATCGATCCTTAAGTATTTTGTATATTTGTAGCAATTAGAAATAGACCCACTCTTTTTTTAAAAATATTTTTTAGTTGATGGATCTTTATTTTATTCATTTATTATTTATATGTGATGATAAGGATTGAATCCAGTGCCTCACACATGCTAGGCAAGTGCTCTACCACTGAGCCACAGCCCCGGCTGTAGACCCACTCTTTTAATAATATGTCTTTAGGATTTTTTCCCATAACTACCCCTCAGAGTTCATTAGTCTTTTTTTTTTGTCTAATGGTATTTTTGTTTTGTTTTGTTTTTAAAATTCCCTTGGGTCTTCTGAGTTGGATTTTGGCTGAGCTGACTTGAAGCCTCAGTGGAGGTGTTCAACAGGCATCCTGGCATAGGAGGCTGACCAGCTGGAGGCGAGGATAAAAACCCCCAGCAGGCATGAAGTGGAAAGAGGCCCAAGCGAGGAATTCCTTCCGGGGCTCTCACATTTAGTGGATAATTCAATAGACAAGGACCAAGCCAAGACCAAGAAGGGGTAGTTAGAGAAACAGAAAATAGAGGGCCTCACAGTTGAGAAGGCCTTTCATTTGCAAAGTAGAAAAACAGTGATCATTGCCTTCTATTGTTGAAATTCTAGGACTGTAGCCTGGGAGAAAGGCTGGACCAAGGGAGGGTCTGAGCAGGAGAGATCTTCCTCTGACTCTGTGGGTTCTTAAGGATGGAAGATGCTTGAGCCTGTCTGGAGGCTGAAAGGAGAATGAGAGAAGAGGGAGGGGGTGCAGGGAAGTGGCCTCAGAGCTGCCAGCTGAGGAATGGGAGGCACTGGCACCAAGGCCTGACTCAGGGACTGACCTGCCTGAATGGATATGAGAGAACCAGGGTGGCCAGGAGTGGCAGGCCAGGAGCAGGGCTGCTCCTGGTTCAGGACAGTGCAGGGTGAGGCGGAGGGAGGAGGAGGAGCAGCAGGGCAAAGTCTGAAGGGTCCATGGCAGAGCCGGATCTGGCGAGCCAGGGTCATGCCCTCATCCGTACCTGGGCACCGAGGCCTTCCAGGGAACTCCTTGGAGCCTGATGTGTCACCTTGGGTGAAATCATTCCTTAAGCGTCCGGGAATACATAGCAATCCCCAATGTGTCTGCGTTTCCAATCCACCTTCAGAATTGGTGATCTTTCAGGCCAGGCCAGAGTTATCACAGAAACATCCCCTATACACAGTAACTGAGGAAGAGATCACAAACTCCTCCAACAAGCATCCCTTAGGAGAATCGGGGCTGCTTTTCATGAACAAGATGCATTGCAAACACCTCCTGATTATTTTCTAAAAATGTTGAAAGCAAGACCACTAAACTCCATCAAGTATTTCTCTGTCAAATAGGAGCAAACTGAAAATCCTGCCTAAATCACCTCAAATGTATATATCTATATACTCGCACAGAATAATCCACTTCAGGTGCTTTTGATCAGAATAGAGAACAGAAGGAAAAGCAGGCTTTACTGTCAACAATTATAGTCACTGGTGAACACAAGACTTCAACGAGAAGCAATAGATCAAATACTTCCATATATACCTAGAATAGAAATAGGAATTTCAAAAGAAATGAAAGGAATATATATTTTTTCCAGATACCCATCTATTTGGCATTGTCTCAGTAATCCTTATGAGTTTAACATTCTAGAAAAGACAGAATGTTCCTAACAATCAGAGCCATGGAATAAATGTTTGTTTAATAGCAGAAAAAACCAAAAACCAACTAGGCTACAAATGTGATTAACAAGTGTCATCCTCAGAAAGGAAGTGTGGGGGACATCGGACTTTATAATCTGTATTTAAACAACACCCATAGCAAGCACAGAGATTTAAGGGTGCTTAGGATGGATTCAAAGGTTTACAATCCAGCACTTCTGCCAAACACTACGGCAAGCAAATTACCTAAATTAAGAACAGTCACAACAGGGAAAGTGAGCAACCTTCTAGGCTAAGGCATAGAAATTCCTTAAGCAGCATCCTTCAAATAAACTTTCCAAGAAAAGGAATTTCCCTAAAGGAAAATAGAGACTAAACACACTTCAGCACGTTACTGAAAGTACCTGCCCCTGCTTGACTTCCTGTGGCTCCCCGTTTGCATTCCATCCCGAGTTATGGTTCAAACTCAAGTCACAACCGCTAGACTACAGCAAAGTGTCAGCGTAGGAGCAGCTTCCATCTTCCTGATCACCTGCACCGTCGTCTTTAGAGAAGACTGAACAGATAGCACAAAAGCCTCACCTTTGGGAAAGGAGGATTGTAGATGAACTTCACGGGAGTCTAAGGACCAGCAGCTCACAGCAGTCTGGAGAGAATGTTTGGCACAAGAGTGGAAATTCTGGAATAACTGGAGATCAAATAGCTACTCCTGGCGTCACCTTTACACCCCATCCTTCTCGCGGGGCAGCGCCTGTGAATAATGGAAGGGTGTGGCCCAAACTGCCACAGGATTTCCAAATGGAGGTTTTCCTCCGACCCCCAGTTTCATTTTAGTTACTGGGATCATACGGGAGGCCCTCCCTCCACTGCAGGGCAGCACCCCGGGGGACACTGCGGTAGGCTTCAGGGGAAGCACCAGTGTCGAGAGTGCGGGGTGCTCCCCCTCGGCCCTCCTGGCATTGCGGGCCAGATGCTTCTCTGCTGTGGGAGGCTGTGGGGCACATCACAGGCTGGCCAGCAGCATTCTGGCCTCCACCCACTAGGCACTAGCCTGCACTCCACCCCAGCAACAGCCCAGACATTGCCCAATGGCTCCCTGATGTAGGGGACACGGCCCGCACCCAAGGCAGCTACACCGTGGAGGACGCTGACTTATCAGCTGGTACACACGAGCCAAGCCCCAGGAGACCTGCGGAAAACGTACAATAATGGTCAGGATGGAGACGTGTGAAGGCACCACCTGGCAGCTGCTGCCCTCAAGTACCAGCTCAAGCAGGGCTGGAGGTCAGGAACAGGAAAGTTGGCTCCAGGAACACAGAGTGGGAGGGACCCAGGCGGGATGCTGGAAGTCACAGTGGTCAGAGATGTCATCTGACCACCAGAGATGTAGGGTGTGGTCCTACTCGTGGGCTGGAAGAACGTGGGGTGGGGAGATCAGAGGATTTGGGTTTGCTCCTTGGCACCTCTGAGAAGGCCTGACGGAAGCGCAGAGGCTAATGGGAAGCCTACCCCTCAGCACCCAGCACCCCTGCAAAGAGCAGGATCTGGGAGAGGCGCTGCCACCAGGCATGCCTGGCCAAGGACAGCACAGTAGAGGGAGTAGGGGCCGGTCCACACCAGGGCCCCAAGGGAGAACGAGCGGCTCGTTTCATCTGGGACTTGATAGTACATGGATGATTTTCCTGCAAGGCAAGGGATGCCAGGATACAATTTACACACAGATTCGAGGAGTCATGAGTGGAGGCTGGGGCCCCTTGGTCAGGGTAGACTAGGTCTACGGCCTTCATGCGCATTGCCGAGCATGCAGGGAGCTTCTGCCCTTTCAGGCAGCTGCCCCCCAGCCCACAATGTTGCAGTTGCCTTATCCTTGTTCCCAAAGCCAAGCTCTGGGTGCTCTCGGTTTTTGGACAAGTTCTTACAAATGTGACCATGTAAAATGTGTTTGCATGTAGACAAAGGGGGAGGGAAAAATAAATAAAGGGCTGCTCTCTGTCCCTGCTGGAACCAGGGGTTGTGTTGCTTTTTGGAATTCCTTTAGATATTGTTAGAATGTGGCTTTTAAACCTCAGGTTAGGCAGTTTCAACTTTATCTGGGAAGCAGTCTGTAAAGGACCCACCCAAGGTGTCTGCCTAGGGGAGGGAAGACCCTGGAACCAGGGCTACAAAACAG
Organism: Geosciurus inauris; assembly: GCA_004024805.1. Classification (NCBI taxonomy): domain Eukaryota; kingdom Metazoa; phylum Chordata; class Mammalia; order Rodentia; family Sciuridae; genus Geosciurus; species Geosciurus inauris. The sequence goes on along the minus strand of PVHX01006655.1, from coordinate 42,471 downwards.
CTGGAAATCACCCTCATTATTCTTTAGCAAAAATTTCTTGGCTGGGCTCACAATTCACTCTTCTTTTCTTTTCTGTTTTTGTGGTGCTGGGATCGAACCCCAGGCCTTGCATGTGCTGGGGCATGCGCTACACACACCCCGGCCTTCACCATTTATTCTTCTGCATTAACTTCTGAATGTATTTGTTAACCTTTAAAACCAACCCCAAACCATCCCCCTAAACTGGATTTTATTTGATTACCTTACCTTTATAAATTATCTGGGGATGGATTAACATCTTTTCAACACTGAGTCTTCTCACTCAGGAACAAGGTGTTTCTTGTCCACTTTTTGGTCCTGCATATCCTTCAGTAAACTACAATAGTTTTCCTCATTCAGGTCCTGCATATTTATTTGTGTATGCTACTTTGGATGATATCTTATCTTTTCCTCATTATTAAAAAAAAGGTCACGGTAGGATGTTGGAATGTTCTGGAGTTTGTTTATTACAAACTCTCTTCTTGAACTCTCAGTTCGAGGCTGACTTTTGGGATTCTATGTATATATGACCTATGAGCAATTACAAATGCCATCTGCCCCTGGCAGTCATGCTCTGCTTTCTTTAATGGGTCTGGACATGGGAACTCCTCCATCAGTATAGCTTTACAGTCTCCTTGATCACAGCCTTTCTTCTTAACGTGGACACTCTGCGATTAGGGAAGTAATGAGGACACGACAGCTTTGTAAGCTAGTGCTCACACTATAATAACGCAGGACAGGGACGCAGGCTTGTTAGAACTTAAATAACATTTAAAATTGCTTACCAGGTAAACAGAATAGTGCAGCAAGGCACCTGAAAAGACATGAATTACAAGTCTCCCAACAACACACCCTTGCCTGAAGGCTAGAATCTAATTTTGACCAGTAAAAGATAAATAGGTAAACAACGTGGAGAAGTTATACTTAAGTCAGTGAAAACCTGTTACTGTTGTCAACGTTAGAACACAGTTGTGTTCTGCAGGGAGAGGCTCCACAAGGAGCATAGATTCAGGGCCGCTGCCCTCCGGGGGAACTGTCACCTTTGGGCAAGCTACGTAGCCTGCCTCTGTACCTTGGTGTCCTCATCTGCAAGATGGAGTGATGAGAGCACCTAGTTCACAGGGCTCGTAAGAACTCAATGACATGCCGATCGTGATCGTGACTTTGACAGACGTAGCACTGACTGTAAGCGCGGTGGGCTGCCTGCTCTGTACCATGCCAGCTACAAGAGTTCAAGCAGCAGGAGTCTAAATCTAATGCACCAGCCAGTTTACCAGGGGGTGTGGGAGTTCACCCTTGTCTCAGACAAACCCCCCCCCCCTCCCTGCCACACCCCGTGTGCTTCCAGCTAGGCCTTCCCTCTGGGGATCAGAACCCGCCTGCCTCGTGACCTGGTGCAGGTCACCGCAAGCTGGTGGAACATACAGACCCTCTTGACTGGAGTTCTAACTCTTGAGGTTTCAGTGGGACAATTAGATTATTTTTCTAGAATGAAAAAATCTAGAAGAATAATTACTTTTCTGAACTTTGTGGCGGTTATTTTCAATAAGACATGGGGTACTTCCTTGTTGAGAGTTATTCCTTAGGTCACTGGTCTCGAACTTCACAACTCAGATAAGGAGGGATGACTTATGACTGTGTCTCCAAAGAATGGGGTTAGGCAAGAGGAGCTTGTGAACTTCTGCCTTAGGGTGAAGGGACCTTCCTACCATGTAGGTCTTAGAAAAGGAAGGACTTGTATGCCGAAGTTGACACAACCATCTGAGTCAGATGTTGCATGATTCTGCTGATCTGAGGGCCCTGGGGGGTCCCCCTCCCCTCCCGCCACGTTGGGGCTGGAACCCAGGGCCTCATACCCTAAGCACTGGCTGTACTACTGAGCTACGCGCCCAGCCCAGTTCTCCAGAGCAGACCAATTCATAGAGACAGAAGTCGGAATGGTGGTTGTCAGGGCCTGGAGAGGGGGATGGGGTGCAGCGTTCTGAAAGCACACAGCGTTCAGTGGGGACAGAGTTTCAGTTGTGCACAACGAAGACATCGGAGAGGTGGGCGGTGGTGATGCTGCCCCGCAGTGTGAAAGCTGTGACTCCTGATGTGACTCTGTTAGGAGGCTAAGCACCTTGTTATGTGCATTGACCACACTTAGAATAATGTATTTTAAAAAACCAACACACTCTTGTTTCTGCAATACCACAAACTGGGGGAAGGGAAGGCCAGTGTGGGGCTTCCCCTCAGAAACCATGGCTGAGTGTGAGTTCTAGCAGGCTCCAGAGGAGACCGGACATGAAAGGGCTAGGAAATCTGCATGCAGACGAATCTTTTGAAAGTGTAAAAGATTTTAAAACCACCTTCCTGCCACGAGCTCTGGATATTTGAAATTCACAGAAATGGAAAGTCATCATGACCCCATAGAGTTTTCAGGCATCACTAGGAAAATAATAATTAGGACTAGCAAGATGGCAGCTTGTTGACAGTTGCTAATTTAATTTAAAAAGGAGGAAAGGTGGGCAGGCACCATGCAGTATGCATAAAAATATATTAAAATATTTTACCAGGATCTTTTATTGGAAACCCAGAGCATAGCAGACAAAATTTATGTCAATCAAGTTTATACAGAGGAAAGAAAAGGGCTGCCGGGGCTAGGGGAGGGCAGTTTCAGTTTGGGGAGATGGAAAGTTCTGGAGATGGAGGTGATGATGGTTGCATAGCGATGTCCTTAAGGCCACTGAACTGTAGATCTAAAAATATCAGGACGGTCGATCGTCTGTCAAGTCTACTTTAACACAATAAAAAGCTTAGGTTAAAAGTTTCACAGTATAAGAACACGGGCAATTCAACTTACTGCTTTAGGACACCCTGTCCAACCACACCAGTGCTGTTTACCATGGGCAAGACGCTTGCGGCAGAGGTGGGTGTGTGCACACGCCAGTCCCAGCTGTGCATTAATAAAACCATCAACAAAACCGAGGCTGTCCTCTGGGTCAGTATGAGGACGTAGACAGTTTTTTCCCTTTGACCTTCTGAGTGTGTAGTACTTTAAATTTCAAAAGAAGAGAGAAAGCACAAAGTTCATTTTCCTCTATAACTTCATACGAAAAGAAAGGAGGGAGGCGTGGAAAGCAAGCCCTTCAGCCTTGTGCTCCTGAAGGCTTTCAAACCTAGTCCAGGAAACTGCAGCGAGTCAGGCTGGACCCCATGTGGGTCCTCCATCTGTGTCCGCCGGACCCCGGGGCGGGCGGGGAAGCCCAGCCAGGCTCAGACACAAAACGCAGGGCGTGGCCCCGGCGGCTTAGGAGGCTGAGGCAGGAGGATCGCGAGTTCAAAGCCAGCCTCAGCAACAGTGAGGTGCTAAGCAACTCAGTGAGACCCTGTCTCTAAATAAAACACAAAATAGGGCTGGGGAGGTGGCTCAGTGGTCGAGCACCCTGAGTTCAATCTCCAGTATCAAAAAACCCCACCCAAACAAAAAACAAACCCAGAGGCCTGAGGAGTCAGGCTCGTCCTGCGACCCACGCAAGGGTCACTCCAGAGTCCCCGCGCAGTGTGTCCACCCCAGCCTCAGGAGCAGGGCGCTGGGACCAGTCACTGCATGCCCGGCCACTGGGCGGGGCAGCACCGGGCAGCCGCAGGCGAGGCCGGCGGGAGGACGGGAGGGCGGCTGCTGGAGCCAGGAAACGCCAGCTCCGCCTGGCCGCGGGCGACAGCCTCCGTCCGCCTGGCCCACGCCCTCTGCCGGGCGTCGCCGGCATTGCACCGCGGCCGTGCGCAGCTCCGCGCCTGGGCCAGGCCGGGGTTTGCGGCGCAGAGCGGCCGGCTCAGGTCTAAGGTGATGCGCGCAAGCGGTGTCCCCAGCTACCTGCGACCACGGAAGAGAGACGTGCAGTATCTGTGACTTCTAGTGCAGACAAGGCCACTCGTCCTGCTCTGCCTGCCGGTGTCCAGCCTGCATTCATAACGGGAGGTGATGCTGCCATCCACTCTCAGGGGCTGGGAATCTATCCGAGGCCCCTGGGTGATTCTGGGACGCCAGATTAACAATGATTCTGGGCCTTTCAAGGTGTCAAATGCAATTCTTTGGTTTACCTTAATTATTTTTTTAAATCACAGATTGGCAATTAATATGGATTTTTTCTACATTTTGAAAGCAAAAATAATGCAAATTAATGTCTTTCTGCACAGGCTCTGTTTAACTTACACTGATCACCAAGCCTGCAGAAAGTAAGCAGCAATTTCTGCATTTCATTCATCATAGTGTACCTACTTCTGAATGCCAGGAAGGAGGACAGAACTGAACTGCACTATGTCCTTGCCAACTCACGTAGGGGCACTTCAGGGTCCCTAGGGTCTGCAGAACCCTTTCCTGTGTAATGTCTTGCTCCGTGGGGCTCTAGCAGCCCTACCGCTTTGACCATGACCTAGATGTTACTAAGCACCAGATCTGTGTTCCTAATCCAGACTTCCTAAACTTTAGCCCCTGCCCTGAAAGTCTCAAAGGCATCTCAAATGCCACACAAGCCCACATGGAGCTCCTGCTGCCCTTGGGGCCTTCCTCCAGCACTTCCTTCCAGTGGTGGTGCTACCAACTGGCAACACCCCAGAAGGCTTTATTTAACATCTGTGTCTCCCTCCTGGAGTAGGGGAGGGACGGGAAGAGTAGCAGCTCTACAGGACAGGTTGTCAGGTGTGCAGAGGCAATACCTGCAGGTGATGTTGGCAAACAGCACTCCACACAGCCCGCACACCCACAGGTGCCAGCTGTTGGCGCTTCCCTAGGCAACCTGCTCCCCTTGCTTCCCACTCCACTTTTCATCAAATCAGTTTCCTCCCTTAGTATCACTGCCACGCATTCCCGAGGCTACTGTCACACAACAGGCCTCTGCTTGTCTCCTCGGAATGAGTAAAACTGTCCCAAACACCGCCCCCCGCGGCTGCCAGCGTGAACTCATTCATTCATTCAATCAACAAATATGGATGAGGGCCAAGCGCAAGTCACGCTGCCTGCCAAGTGTAGTTAAAAAAAATAAAAACTTCAGAGGGAAACACGTAAGTCGCAGATGATAACTGAGATAAGCCATGACGGGAACTAGAAATACCCCTGTGCAGGTGGAGCCTTCTGGGGATGGGGAGCTGGAGCCCCAGGGCCCTCTTCCTGAAGCCTCGGGAAGGGCATCCCCTGGCTGTGCTGGGCGCTGCCCATAGTCCCCCACTACTGTCCCGAGACTACAGACCAGGGACAGAAATGTCTGCTAAGCATCCTGGTGACTTCATGCCTCGGGAAGTGAATTCTCACATTTCTTTTTTTTACTAAAACAATTTATAAAAACCCAGTTGCGGGGCTGGGATTGTAGCTCAGCGGTAGAGCGCTTGCCTCGCATGCGTGAAGCCCTGGGTTCGATCCTCAGCACCACATACAAAGCAATAAAATAAAGACATTGTGTCCATCTACAACTAAAAAAAAAAATATTAAAAAAAAAAAACCCAGTTGCATTTGTAATAGAAGAAGGCCTGATCTTACCTGAAGAACTTAGTTAACAATCCAGTCTGAGATTTACTTACTGAAGAGGAGGGATGCTCCTTCACGGTTTCGTGTGGCAAACAGATAGAATGTGCTCAGTCCCTGCCACAAGTCTACCCTTAGTCCAAAAAGTGTGAGCACATCCCCTGTATTGTGAGAGCATGGCATCATGTTCTGGGGGAACTGAAAACTGCACCTTCCTAAAGACAGTATCTGTAGCTTATCTTTGGCAATACCCACAATCCAAGATGGCTCAAATGGAGACATTATGTTTGGAGCTCAATCTATAAGGGGATATTTAAAAATAGGCTGGGTGTGGTGGCACATGCCTGTCATCCCCACTACTCAGGAGCCTGAGGCAGGAGGATTGCCAATTCAAGGCCAGCCTCTGCAACTTAGTGAGAACCTGTCTCAAGATAAAAATAAAAAGGCTAGGAATGTGGCTCAGTGGTAAAGTACTTTCCCAGCATGAGGGAGGCCCTGAGTTTCTCCCCAGGGCCTCCACACACACATGGGATACCATCTACTTTTAGATATCCCTATGGTCTTATTTCAGTATATGGTAAAGTAGATAGTCTCCTAGAACAATGAGAAGAAAACCAAATTTAAAATAATTCAGTATTTTTTCCAGGACAAGACAAATTTTGTATTACAGGGGTACAGAAAATTTCCTATTATCCATGAATGGTCTGGTCAAAATGGAAGCCTATATTTTTATTTTATTTATATGCTTTTTTTTTTTTTTTTTTTTTTGTAGTGCTGGGGATTCAACCCGGAGTCTTGTGCATTAGAGGCAAGCACTCACCAGCTGAGCTGTATCCCCAGCGCTATACTCTTTTGTTTGTTTGTTTTTTGGCACCAGGTATTGAACTCAGGGGCACTGAACCACATCCCAGCCCTATTTTGTGTTTTTTGTAGAGACAGGGTCCTATACTCATTTTAAAAATTTTCAAATATTAAGTATCCATTGAACACAAAGCTCCTAACTCTCCTGCTCGTGAATTACACTCCCCACCTCTACTTTAAGAGCCACCTATTGCTACTGTAGAGCTATGTGATGCTACTGAATGGGGTTGAGGACAAGCCACCTTGAACATGACAAATGGTGTAAAACCAGCTTCCTGAAATCACCCAAGGACGGTGCCTTCAGAAGGGCCAGTGGCCAGCCTTGCCCTGCATGCAGCAAGCCACACAGGTTCTGGAGAGGGGCATCCTCCACACACCCTGGCTAGGAAGCAGCCTAGACCACCAGGACTGGTCATGGGGTGGCAGTGAGCCTGAACAAGCAATCTGAAGTCACTTGCCCTCCAGGAGCTTCTACACCCCCACATGCCTCTGAGTAACACCCCAGGATTCACTATCCAGTTCATTTGACCATCATCCCTTTACAGATTCATTGTTTTTCGTCCACAAAGTATGAAAGCAGCATGATTTGGTCATTTCTTTGGACTTCACTCTCTTGTGAATAAAACTGCTTTTCTCTGGTTAATCAGCTCGTGTGTTGAGTTCCTAGAACCAAAGAGCCCACGTAAGAACTGAGCACTCTCTCTCCCCTGTGCAACTTGCTTGTTTTTGCTAGTGAAACAAGAAATCAGTACAGAGGCTGAGCAGCTCTGGAAACCATGAGAAGGAGCTGGCGCGGTGGAGGGGTGGGCGAGAGAAAGGCTCTACATGGCACAGCCTGTCAAGAGGAAGGGCCGCGGGCAGGGGCCCAGAGGTGGTGACTGGAAGGCTCTTCAAAGGCAGAGAGTGGAGGGGCCAGCCCCAGATGTCAAACCAGGATTGGACAGACTAGGGATTAGGGGAGGTACCCAGGGCCAGCTCCTCCTGGAGGGACATAGCTCCCTGAGCCTCGCCACAGCCCTGGCTCCCTCTGCCCTGGCACCCTTCCCCTTCCCAAGGGACCCGTCCTCCTCAGCCTGGGCCTTGACTCTTCCTAGCACAGTTCTCGAATACACTGTGGCTCACTGTGGCTCAAATACAAAAGGCTCAGATAACATGACATTCATCATTCCCATGGGTTTGCTTCTGACTCAAAAGTGGCCAGGACCTGTGAGCCAGCATGAGGGCGTCTACCTGTGCATCTGGATTTTCCAGCCTGTGGCAAGCAGGCAAGCTGTGCCTGGACCTTCGCATAAATGCCACGAAGTGTTTCAGAGCCTCAATTGACAGAGGCCTCTGGCTCTCAGGGGCAGCTCAGAACCACCTATGACCACTTGTGGGATATGTGTGCATGTCACCCAGGTCCCTGGCCACAGTGTGAGCCAACACAAGTCCCTCAGTCCATCTCTGAATGGGGCCATCACCAGTAACCGCCATGTCCACCTGCAGGGCTCCTTGGCTTCAAGCAGGCTAGCTCTCCCAGGAAGGGCTGGGGCTCTCCTGAGAGCGTGAGGGGTGGAAGGACCCTGCAGGAGAGACGCCAGGCTGCCCCACGTGGTGTTAGCACCACCCTGTCCTCCCGAGCTCGCTGGACTCAGGGAAATACTCCTTAGGAGGAGGAAGAGGACAAGCCACTGCTGAGGCTGGCGCCAGTCATCATGAAGACACCTGTCAAGCCTCCATGTGGTGCTTCTCACAACGGCCGTGACAGGACGGCGCACTGTCCTACCCAGGCTGAGGGAGCCAAGGCAGCGAGCGCTGGGCCCAGGTCCTCACAGGGGCGGCGGGGCCTCCTGCGCGCGAACCCTGTGGCGGCAGGACATCCTCAGGTGCTCTCTGGGCACACACCTGGGCATTCTGGTGGGCACTGTGTCATAGTTCATGCCAGCCCTGACAGCTCGGAGAAGTCAGTGTGCTTGTCCCCCTGGTGCCGCGGAGAGCAGGCCCTGCGCTGAGCGCTGTGCTCAGGTCCACACAGAACAGCACGGCGCCCAGCTCTGTTGGACTCTGCACAGCCCTGGCCATTTTCTAAACCATCCCTGCCCTGCACAGGACAAATGCTGCCCCTCTTTCTTAAAACCACAGATGCAAAGGGCCTCCAAACATGACCTGCTGGGACCGCTCCTCCCTGGCAGGCCAATGTCATCATCCCAGTCTTGACAGGTGACTCATGGTCAGCCAGACACACCAAGCACCAAGACTTCCTGATGCAAAGCAACCTCTATTTCAACAGCGCTGCCTTTTGCTCCACCCATGGCATTACAGAGACAGAAATAGCTTCATTTTGGACATTCAGACGCTTTCCTCTGTGTGAAAAATCCAATTGACAAATCATCCTAAGAGTATGTGTTACTTTTTCCTTTTTAAAATTATAACCATCTGCCACCATCTGTCAGTTGTCCAAGGACTCAGGAAAACCTCCTCCTTCCAGCTGGTTTTCATTACAAGACTTGGTATCTAATATTTGAATTTATCCAAACACCGTCCAGATCTTGTGCCGGAGGGTGGCCCACGCTGGCCTCTATGAAGCGAGACACCAGGCTTTACGTGAAGGGAACACATCTCCACGTGTGGCACCTGTGAGGGGCCTGCCCGTCAGCAGCTGTTTCCTAGGGAACATTGTAGTGGAAGAGCCAGGACACGCTTCACAACATGGAGCTGTTTGTGCAGGAAAGAGTGTGTGAGCAAGGTGGTGCTGTCCCTTGCTTCGACCTCAGCTTCCAGCTCCTGTTCATCTGCTCATCACACTGTGATGGCTTCGACATAAGACAAAGCCTGGCAGAAAAATCTATTTTAGGTTATCAAGCACATGGGTAGGCATATTTCTTTAAGGGAATGAGGAAGACGGTTGACTCCTAAACTGAAAAAAAAATATTTGAAACACTTATGAAAAGGGTTAATCAGTGATCTACAAATCAACAAGAAAATAGATACTAACACTCCAAGACATGTTTTGACAATTTAGAAAAGAATTCCAGATAACTAAGAATGAATTAGCTACCAGATTTTAGCTATCGGATTTGCAAAGGCTTAGAGGAACCACAGTGCACACTCCTGTGCTGAGGAACAGACTTTCAGACCCCACGCTGCAAGGTGAATGGATACTTCCCTGCAGTGCAGCCACTTGGAGGAAGGGGTGGGGTCCTTCAACACATTTACACTTGGTCAAGTTACAGGGGCACTTCTTATGTTCTAATTGAAGGAATTAATTTGGAATACAAAATTCATTTTCCCTGAGAGATGTTCAGTGCCATGTTTTTCACCTTAGTAAACTCAAATGAAAACCTGTCAGCAACGTAAGCATCCGTCGTGGTGCACCCCCAAACCCGTACTTTTTGGCTATTAAAACGTTTTAAGGGCATTTGATACAAGAGTTGTGCTGAGTTCTTTCCTCAAAAAAGAGAGAATAAAAAAAAATACATGCAGTATTTCCTAACACACAATTGCGACTATGTTAAAAAATGTCACAGAGAAATGGAAACAAATAAGACAGAATGTTGTGAGATCTTCTCTTGAACAGAGGATGGGCATGATTTTTATTTTTCATTATCTGAATTTTCCTTATTATTTTTCTACCACCGGCCTGTGGTACAGTTAATATAATAAATCAAACATTCCCTTTCATTGATAATAATTACTTTCCTTGGTGGTTTATTCATTTACTTGACAAAAAACTTGCTGCAAGCCAAACCTGGGGGTGATGCCTGTGAGCTACCCTAAGTGGGGTTCCTGCGCTGCACCCCCTCGCGGAGGGCGTCGGGAGGCTTCCTGGAGGAGGGGCTGAGCTGGAGGAGGGAGGTGTTGGGCAACCCTGTCCCAGGCTCAGTGTGGCTGGGGTGCAACATGTCCCAAAGCAGGAAGCGGGACGCGGAGGGAGGAGGTAGGTCCCTGGTACTGTCCCGAGTTCAAAATCCATCCCGGAAGCCAGAGGGAGCCCTTAGGGATGGCGGAGCGCGGACCAGGCATGAGGCCTGTGCACCTTCCCCTCCCCTCCTTTCTTTTCCCTTAAAGGCGGCAAGGCTGGCTTTACTCAGGGGGGACCAGGACCACAGGTACAGGGGCCACTGCAAGGGGGGACCGAGGGACCCGGCTTTCCAGGCTGGTTTTCCTGGGTCTCGCTGGGACACCGAGGTGGGACGCACCTGCCTGGGGCCAGTCCTGGAAACAGACTTGAGGCTCATACCGCGCGAGGCCAAGGGCTCTGCCCAGAGGCGTCCACAGAGGTCGCGAGGGGTCCGGGTGCAGGTGCTCAGAGCGGGGGAGCCAGTTGTCCCGCTGAGTTTCACCGGGCCAGGGCAGGACACAGGACCCGCGAGACGGTGCAGGCCCCAGGTGCGGCGGACGCAGCGGAAAGCACGTGCTGCACGGCGACGGGGCGGGGCCGCAGAGCGAGGCCGCAGCACCAGGCCAGCGGCAGCAAAGGCCGGCAGACCCCGCGTCCCTCCCGAGGGAGCCCCGTGCAGCGAGCCGAGCCGCGCTCCAGGGATGACATTCGCACAGCTACCCTCACGGTCCCGCGGGTGACCGGGCACGCCTCTGCCCTCGTCTGCCCCCACGCCCGTCAGGGCCTCCCCTGCCTCCAGGGAGGGGCAAAAACACCTGTGCCTGACGAGAGGGCACGGGAGTAAGACACCTGTGGGCAGGGGCGGCTGTCAATTTAAAGCAAACCCGAGCGTGCTGACAGGCAGTGTCCCCTCGCGGGCCTCCCAGCGCTCGGTGGGCTCATTTCCAAAGGACGATGCGCCCACTCGGGGAAAGCAGCCATTCCAGAGCCGTCCACGTGCCCGGCACCCAGCCGAGCGCTGCACGCAGATCCGCTCTTCCCGTTCTTTTCAATCCACGAATCAGAGCCGTTGGTCTTGCACAAGAGGAAGACACAAGGGGAAGGACACCTGCTCAAGGCCGTGTGGCTGTCGGGTGGTGGGCAGGGTGGGGCGGTCCCCCAGCACCCACGCTTGTGGCCAGGCCCCTAGGATGCCTCCTGGATGCTTTGAACCCCAGCGCTCAGGTAAAAGGATCACTATAGCAGCACCGAGTTGCCATGGAAACTCCAGCATTACTATTCAGAGCCCTCAGGCTTCCTGAGGACCCAGCCATCAAGGCCGCACCTGCAGGACCCCAGCACTGAGAGCTTCAGGCGGTGCTGGTGGAGGGGCCTCTGTGCTCTGCCCGAGCAGCTCAGCGCTGAAGGACCAAACAGCCTCCCACCACACAGGCCGCTTAGTCCCCACGCTGGTTTTCATACTAATGAGGTTTATAAGGGCATATACTGGTTTCATGTTTGTAGTAGTACTTTTGGCAGTTCCATAGCATGAGATAAGATATTCAGAATAGAACCCCAAATTTAAATATTGTGTGGATAATAAATAAGCTGTCAAATTAAGAAATTTTGACTTATTTGTACCTCTGAGAACCACCTCATTCTTAGGTAAAGTGGACTCCAACCCTGGCTGTCTAATTAAAACCTGGGATCCCTATGTTTATAGATCATAAATTCTGTTAATTATATATGTTTTGTCCAAAATCACAGGCTCATACATTAAAATTATTTCAATATATGATATGGAAACATTAGAACAATTCATTCCAGTAAGAAAATTAGCATTTCTTTATTTTTTGGAACTAAATTACCACTGTATTTTGTCTTAACATTTGTAGTCACATTCTCAGACTTTAAATTATCTTTAAAAAGCAAAAGTAAATGGTACATTCCACAATAAGAAATGTTGATTACTTCACAGTAAAGGGCTTATTTAAATGTTTCATGAATAAATAAAACTAAGTATTTTTTAAGAGATGTGAAAAACTAAAAAATTCTTTAGAGTCAGCACAGTGCAATGGTCTAACGACAAGCCTGAAGTCATTAATTAGCTTCCAAAGAAAACTCTGCAATAAATATTTTTTATCTGAGACATAATATGGAAATTCTTGGCTGTCATTAAATTCTGTAAAGTAATGGAAAATTAAATTAAGGTGGCATGGAAGTCAGTATGCGTCAGAGTCTAATGGTCACCTCCTTTGAACCCAGCGACTTCACTTCTAGCAACAACCAGAGATGGGCACAGAGGTGACTGCGAGTGGATGTTCCTCCCAACATATTTAAAAAAAATGTTTTAGTTGTGGATGGTAGACACAGCATATTTATTTTGATGTGGTGCTGAGGATCGAACCCAGTGCCTAACCTGCTGAACAAGCTCCACCACGAGGCACAGCCCCGCCCTCCCAACGTTACTTACAAGAGAAGCTCAGGGCTCATGTAAAGTCTCGGCACACAGAGGGGGTGCGCCAAGCGCCACTGGGGAGGAGAAGTGCATTTAGAATAATGATAAATAGAGATTTGCTCAATATCTAAGATTCCAAACAGGGAAGTTCAAAGCAGGCAGCAAAAACATGCTTCCAGAGACCAGACCTTGTCCCTTCAGAAGGAAGTCACTCACTGTCTAAGCATTCCTTTCTGGAAAGTTCCCTGCATGCAGAACAAAACCCTGCTTCCCTGGAGCTGTCCCCTTACACAGGGCATCACTGGTTTCTTCCCACAGCGACATTCCAGCATGTGCACACCCGGCCCCATCTCCAGACTACCGTCCATGCTGACAGACCACAGTCCAATCAGGGGGAGACACAAAGCAAGAGCAGCGACCAGCAGAGCTGCAGGGAGCCCCCTCAGCAGGGCCCCCTGTGAACAGACCACACTACGGAGAAAGTGGCCAGCCTGTTTGCCATGGACCCAGCCCGTGATGGGGACCCCTCTCCATTCCCAGCCCCACTGAAGGCCCACCGGTGACATCGGTGGCCCTCGCACATCCACCGCTTTACCAAGACTGTTCTGGCCAGGCCAACGAGGCCGCCCGCAAGGCACCAGTGACGCCCCCTCCACACCCGTCTGGGCCTCCGTGGATCCCCTGCCTCCCCACCCCTCATTCCTGCTACCGCTCCCCAGCCCTCTGAGCAGCTATCCCTCTGCCCACCCCTTCTCTGTCCAAGATCCCCAAGACTCCAATCTCAGCACTCTGCTCTCTGGATCTTCTTGGATCTCGTGGAACCATGGGATCTGACCACACCTGACCACTGATGACCCCCTGCTCCCTGGACCTATTAGTCCTGGCCAACAGGTCTGACCATGTATGGACCTTCCCCCTGGGCCAGTCCTCCGCTACCTGAACTACAACATCTCTGCAACGGAGCTGAATTCTCCCTGTTCCCCACCTACCACCCAATATGTTCCCCAGGCTCTGTGAGCCACACGCTGCAGTATCCTCCCCCAGGAACCCCCTGGCAGCCTGGACGTCGCTCTCTATACCTCTCAGCCTGTTCAGGCTGCTGTAATACAACACCACAGACCCTGCAGCTTATACACAACAGCAATTTGTCTCTCCAAGTCCGGGAAGCTGGAAGTCCCAGGTCAAGGTGCTGGCAGATTCACTGTCTGGGGAGGGCCCCCTTTCTGGTTCACAGACAGTGCCCCTTCACTGTGCCTCGCGTGGGGCAGGGAGGCGAGGAACTTCCCGCAGCCTGTTTCACAGGCACTGATCCACTCGTGAGGGCCCTGCCCTCCTCTTACTGTCATCTTTTGGGTTAGGGTTTCAGCATAGGAACTTCGGGAGGACACAGCATTCTGACAATAGTAATTTCCTCTTCATCCCACAGAATGGCCACAATCTTTATCGATCAATTTTAAAACCAAAAATTCTAATCATTTTAGTGAAACCAGTTCCAGTTTTTAATGTTAACCAATGCATTGAGAGTCAGAGAAAATAGGTTTCACTATAAATAGCCAGGTCAAGAATGGGAGCAGAAAACCGTCCCAGTTAGAGGTGTTTTTAATGGGTTCCATGGCAGAACCAACGAGATTTCAGGTCAGTTTATGACATATTGTCACACGTCTTCAAATCTCAAGAGAAAGGAAAAAAAAAATACATGGAGTAGCTGGAGCCCCCAAATGTCTTCCTTACCTGGTCTGAGGGGGCCAGCACAGAGGAACCCGCTGCCCACGTGGCAACTCAGGTCCTCCAGAAATCCACATCCACCCAGGACCCTCTAATGCAGCACTCAGGCCTCATGTGTCCCCGGGGTGTGTCTGCTGGAAGCTGGTCCCCAGGGTGGTGGGACCCATGAGAGGCAGTGCCCGTGGAAGGTGTTAGGTCATGGGGGCGCCACCCCGGAAGGGACTAACGTAGTTCTCTCAGGACCCAGTTAGGTCCCAGTAGATGGGCCGTTGTAAGAAGAGCTGACCGGGCCCCTGGTTCCCTCTGGCTTCCCGTTTCAGCATGCCATCTCTCTCCTACCCCAATGCCACACACCACACTGTGATGCAGCCCAAGACCCTCACCAGAGCTGAGCAGAAGCCAGCACCAAGGTGTTGGACCTCCAGAACTGTGAGTTGAATAAACTTCTTTTCTTTACAAACGAGCTAGCTTTCGGTATTTTTGTCAGAGCAGCAGGAAACCTACAAATACAATGACCTAAATTGGACATTGTCTCCTTATGGATGGGACCAAGTTCAGATGAGGTCATACTGGATTAGAGTGGGCCCTCATTCAATGGCTCACTCATAGAAAAAGAGGAATGTGGACAGAGATGCAGACACGTAGGAGAAGGCCGGGTAAAGGTGGAAGCAGGGATTGTAGTGTTGCATCTACCAGCTAAGGACACCAAGGGGCGACGGCAGCCACCAGAGTCTGGAGAGAGGCCAGAACAGTCTCCTAGAGCCTCAGTAGGAACCAACCCTGCTGACACCTTGGCTTAGGACTTATGGCCTCCGGAACTGTGAGAGAATGAGTGTTTTAAGTTTCCAAGTTTGTGGCCATTTGTTATGGTATTCCTAGAAAACATCTGCTATGGTTTGCTGTGAGGTTTCCTCCCAAACTCCTCTGTTGATGCAGGAATGTTCGGAGGTGAAATCACTGAATTGTGAGAGGTGCAACGTACTCAGCCCATCCTAGTTTGGAAGGACTGACTGGGTGGGGTAACTGTAGGCAGGTGGACACAGCTGGAGGAGAAGGGTCAGTGGGGGCTACCCTGGAAGAGGCCACCTTCCCTGCATCCCCTTCCCACTTCCTCTCTCTGCCTCTGCTTCCTGACCCCACCCTGAGCTGAGCAGCTTCCTCCACTGGGCCTTTCTGCCATGATGTGCGGCCTCACTTGGGCCCAGAGCAACGGAGTGACTGTGGACGGAGACCTCCAGACCTGTGAGCCTCAAATAAGCTTTCCTCCTCTAAGTTGCTTTTGTTGGGTATTTTAGTCATAGCAACACAAAGCTAACTAAAACAACACGTATACCCTCATGTCACCCTAGGCACACAAGGACTAAGTCTGCAGCCAGATTTTACACTTTACCCAAAGGAGTCTGGGTAACTCTTGTTCTGGGGCCACTGGCTCCTGTATCAGGGGGGCCTCTGCCATGTGACTGGGCTGCACAACTCCAGTTGACAATGAAAATGGAAAAGCGCTGCCAACCTTTCGGGGGCTGTTCTGGGCGCAGAGCAGTGAACGTGGCCTCCGCTCCGCTGCACCTGTGAATGCAGGCCTCCTCCTAGAACGCATTTTCTGAATGTGCCGGCTCGCTAGCAGATGCTGTCATTTAAAATCTCACTCACAGTGAGGATGAGGACGGTCCCAGGTTAAGGGCAGAGAGGCACACAGAGCTGTCTACCCTAGGCAGGGGCAGTGGGCAGGCCAGAGGATGGGAGCGAGCTGTGTGTGGGGTGAGGTAACAGGGCAGTCGAGCTTCCGCCCTCAGGGAGCCCCAGAGAGCCTGTGCTCTGAAGAAGAGGAGCCGAGGGAGGGTCTGGTGACGCCTGGCAGGCTGGACACACACAGTTCAAGTGCCAGTGTGTAGCCTGGCCCGTCCCGTTCCCCAGAATTAGTGAGAGCCAGGGAAAGCTGAGCCTCCGAGGCAGATGGGAGAATCACTGGAGGGCCAGAGAACAGGCCCGCCACCTCAGGGACTTCTGTCCAGGCTCCTGCAAGGTCCCTTTAGACAGCCCCAGTCATCTTTGCTTTTGGTTCGCAGCCCCCACGAGGCACTGGCTGCAGCAAGGCCTGTCCCGGAAGCCCACACCCAGTGGGAGAGAGGTCAAGCAGCCCACTCCCTTCAGACTGCTCTTCCCGCGTAGAATTAGGACGGCCTGGGCCTCTTGTTGGGAAACGTTGGGACCAATGAGGGTGGACTCCCCAGGAGGGCCTGCGCAAGTGTCGCTGGGAGCAGCATCCAATGCAGCGGACTGGGCACTCGTGGGCAAGGGCACAGCCACAGCTCCACATGGTGCTGCCATGCTGGTGATGCGTGGAGCAGCCCTCGGACCTCAGAAGGGACCATGGTGGGGGCTTCTGGAGCCCGGATGCAGCCCCCTCCTCGGATCCCAGCCCACTCGCACCCTCCGCTTGTCCGCAGGGGAGGCCCTGCCCCCACCCCACAGTGTTCTTCAACAGGAAAGTCCTGAGCACCGCGTGCTGCCCTGGCGCTGCCCTGGGCCCCACAGGCAGAGGCTGGCCTGGCCTGGCAGGGTGCCCTTCCAGGTGCAGACCCGCCCACCATGGCTGCGTGCCTCCCCCTCTCCCCGCCATGCTCTCCTTGCCCTCAGCAGTGGCGGCCCGTGCTGGAGAGCTGGAGCTGCGCCGGCCTCAGTCCACCCTGCTGCCCTACGCACAGCTCGCAATGCAGCAGGGTGTCCCCCTGCCTGTCCCGTCCAGCCTCCCCGCCCGAGTCCCTACTCTAGATCAGTGCCAGTGTCCCGTGCTGCCCGCAGGCCTGGCACGCTGCCTTGCTCTGCTGGTTGCTCAGCAGGAATCTGTGGTTTGTTAGTAAGGTACCTGAGCCTGCCCAGGCCTCAAGGGCCAAAACCGGAAGAACTGCTCCTGAGTGCTCCCAAATCCCACAGGGACCCTGCCCTGGGGCACTTCTGGGTCTATGTTTATAAGAGGCAGACTCTCCTTACATCAGGGCCTGGGCAATGCCTGGAGTGGGCTGAGAGCATCACAAAAAGTCCAATCGGACAGTCAGACGCTGGGAGCCCAGCTCTGGGGAACACTGCAGATGGGCTTCTCCCCTGGGAGGGGCTTCCCCTTGGTGCTCGCTTGTATTGAACATCAGAACCCATGACTCAAGGGTTGGGAATGGCCCAAATTAGGCTCATTAACAATCAATCGGGCAAGGCTATCCACTAAAGGGTCCTTGGTTCCAATCCTGCTCAACTGTCATTGAAATGGACCCAGGGCTGATTCCTGCATCCATTACAGTTGAACAAAGCTTGACATTTACCCAAGAGGTCAATGGATCAGCTGTCGTCATGTAAGGCCAGTGATGTTTTGCTGTTGTTGTTCAACTTACAGCAAATCCATCAGCACGAGAGGCTGGCACCTGCTTTGCCACCGTCATTCTATAGAGACAGCAGAGCACACGGGCTGCTTCTGGGTCCCCAGCAGCCAAGACTGGAGCTGGGTGTGTAAAAAGCGGGAAACACCAATAACACCAACGATGTCCTTGCTAGATACAACCCTTCTCAACAACACTTGTGCAAACCATGAGTGAGCAAAAGAAACCCATGGGAGTGTTCCCGGGGGAAGGCAGAGCTGCAGCTGCGCCAGGATCCAACAGGGAAGAGGCTGAAAGGCAGGCGCTGCCTCAAACCCCTGAGAACTCTTCCTAATAAAGGACAATCACCTCAGAAAGGAAATAGGCAGTGGCCACGGGCAAGGGTCAATCCCCATTCCTGGAAGATTCTTTAAAGTGCACCTGAACCACTTAACCCAACTGGACCAAGAGTTCTGTCAGCACGTGAGCAGGTACAGAGGCAGCAAGACCTGCTGAGGTCAGCCAGGAAGCAGGCCAGCACGAGCCCCAGGAGGGATGGCCCCTGAGCTCCCTCCTCGCTCTCCCAGGACAACAGTGAGCCCTGGAGCTGTACAGGTGTCCTGCCACTGTCTGTCGTGGGGAAGGCTAAGCAATGAAAACCCACACTTCCTCTCTTTCTACTTTCCTTCACAGAAATGTAGCAAGCAGCGCTGTTCTGCCTCTGCTTTCCCATTGATCTTCTATGTTGGTGCTTTTCTTTTCTTTTTTTTCTAATGTGCAACTTGCTTTGGTGCCAGCAGCCTGTAGGCAGGGGCCAGGCAATGGTTCAGTGCCACGGTTTGCTCTGGCATGGTCACTATGAGGGGCCCAGGGGGACGGACCTGCCATAAATCCAAACCCATGCATAAGCTTTTCTTATTAAACCATCCAGCTCAGAGAGCTTCCCGCCCCTTCACAGGAGCTCCTGGCGCTTGGTGTGCCCACAGAGCACTCGACTGTATGGATGTTCATGAGCTGCTTGACCAGTCTCCTAGGCGGACACATTGGTTGTTTCCAAACGTGTGCTGTAGGGAAGGACCTGGGACTTCGCACCATGGGGGAACAGGTGCAAGAATTCCTAGGAATGGAGTTTCCGTGTTGAGGGCCTGTGCCCTCAACACAGAATATTTTGTTTATTTTTATGTGGTGCGGAGGATTGAACCCAGTGCTTCACACATGTGAGGTGAGCGCTCTACCACTGAGCCACGACCCCAGCCCCTGGGCCTGTGCTTTTTCAATGGGACAGATCACACTGGCCAGCTGCACTCCACAGTGGTGCTGCGGTGCAATCTCATACCCGCAGGGTGGGGATTCCCATGCCACGCTCCTCGGCTGAGCACTAAGTCACCAAATCGTCTCCCAAAATGCTGGTCCACTGGGTAAGGGTGGGGGATGCTCTCCCAGGACAGTTTTAATAGATGTGTGTTATTCAGCCTTTTGTCACTGGGACAAGATACCTGAGAAAAATAACTTAAAGAGAAAAGATTTCTTTTGGCTCAGATTCAGAGGCCCCGTTGTTTTGGGGCCTGCAGTGAGGCACAACATCATGGCAAAGGGTGTGGAAAAGGATGCTTCTCGCCTCATGGCAGCCAGGAAGCAGATAAGAGAATGAAAGGAACTGGGGACAGATACGTTCCCCAAAGGCAAGACCCCAAGGCCTCTTTCCTTCAACTAGGTCCTACCTTACACAGTTCCCACCACCTGCAGCTATGCACCCATCAATGGATCAGTCCATCAATGAGCCCTCAGGATCCAATCACTTCCCCAGAGCTTCTCTTGAACATTGTGCATCGGAGCCAAGCTTTGTACATATGCATCTTTGGGGAACATATCATATCCACACCGTAACGTTACATGCCTGGCCCCCAAGGGCTCACATCCATCTCGCAGTGCAAAATGCACTTGGTCTGTCTCCAATAGCCCCCACAGTTCCAGCAGTTCCATCAATGCTCAAAAGTCCAAGTCCAAAGTCTCCTCTGAGACTCAAGGTAACTCAGCTGTGAACTCCTGTTAAAATAAAAAAACAAGCTACATAGTTCTAATACACGATTGTGGGCAGACACAGCACAAACATTCCTATTCCAAAAGGAAGAAATGGGGGCACAGAAAGGAGGATTGGACCCAAGCAAGACTGAAACCCAGCAGCAAAACGTCCAATCCTGTAGCTCTATGCCAGGCATCCAGGGCCTGTGGTGGTGGGATATGATTCCAAAGGGCCTGAACAGTCCTGCCCCTGAGGCCTTACCAACCACAGTCCATAGGACTACTCTCCTGGGCTGACTCTGCCTGCTGCCTGCAGTGTCCCCAGCAGACATTCTATGTTCCTGGCATCTCCTACTCCTGGCATCTCCATTGCAGACTCAGCTTTCCTCTCACAGCTTCAAGCATCGTCCTTTCAGGGTTGCCTGCAGGGATTTCAACCACGGGACACACTGCCTGGCCTTGCAGACTTCCCTTTGGAATCTGGGGGGAAGCCTCTGTGATCACACAGCTCTTGCATTCTGTATGTCTGCAAAACCATCATCATGAGGGTGATCCTTGGGTGTGTTACCAGCAGTAGCTGGGCCCCCATAGGCCACAGATGTAGTGGCCTCTAAGTGCCTTGACATCTGAGCCTAGTGATTTGAATCCTGGGCAAACAACTTCTTAGGTGGCCCTGTGAGAGTAGGATGTCCAGGTGTGTGTCTTCTCAAAGCATTGTCTTTCAAATTAGTTTATTTCTCTACACTCCTGAGCCTGTGATGGGTGGAGTCTAACCAATTCCTGAGATTCCCTCTCCTATCAATTAGGTATAAAGTACTTGGCTTCTTTTCAATGGTGATAATCTCTTTAGCAACCACACCTTTCTTGGCCCCAATTTTACATGCATTTTTCTGGCCAAATTGAAAGTTTTAAAAATCTTTCTACTCTGCTTCTTCATCCCAATTCTCACTGTAAATTTGTCTAAAAGCATCTAGCAATACCCATGCCATTGCCTGAATGCTATGCTGTCTTGAAATTTCCTCCACTAGATTAATAGTCTGTCACCTTTAAACTCAGCCTCACATAAAGTTTCAGAGCATGGGGAAAATATAGACAAATTCTTTGCCAGAATGTAACAGAAATGGACTCTGTTTCTTTTCTGGGTAGAATATTCATTTTCATAAGAAACCTCATGAGCATTGTCTTTACTTCCTACATTCTTATCAGCAATCTGGTGCTCTGCATTCCCATTAGAACTACCCGTTAAGCTCTAACATTCTAGGGCTTCTCTAACTTGCACCTCCAAACCTTTCCAAGCTTTTCCCACAAATCAGTTCCAAAGGCCTCTGAATCACATGGTCAGGTACAGTCACAGCAACAATCCCCCTTCTCAGTAACAATTCTTCTGTGTTAGTCAGTCTTACATCACTGAGACAAAATACCTGAGAGAAAGAACTTAAAGAAGCAAAGATGTATTTTGGTTCATGGATTTGAAGCTTTCAATCCAAGGTCAGCTGGTGCCATTGCTATGGGCCTGTGGTGAGGCAGAGCAACATGGTGGAGAGGGTGTGGTAGAGCAGAGCTGCTCGTCTCATGTTGGCCAGAAAGCAGACAGAAACACACCCAGAAAGAAAGAAACCAGGGACAAAAGAAACCCTTCCAGGCGGGCTCCTAGTGACCTATCTCCTCCAACTGGGCCCTACCTCCTAAAATTTCCACCCCCTCACAGTAGGCTAGAATTCATCAATGGAGCCACTGATGAGATCAGAACCCTTAATATCCAATCACTTCCCCAAGCCCCATCTCTGAACACTGCTGCTTTGGGTAAGCCTTCCACACAGGAGCATTTGGGGCACACTTCATATTTGAACCACAACAAATATTTAATAGACAATGTGAATGGAGTTTGGGTTTTGTTCTAATGTTGTCTTTGCTCTTTTAGAAACTTATTTATTTCTGTTGCCTATTGTTCTCTTGTGTTCTTGGTCTTCTTAATAATTTTTTAAAATATTCTTTTTGTATCAGAAAAATTATCCTTAGTAGAGCAAGTTGCAAAAATTTTTACCTGTTGGTTGTCCTATGAACTTTTTAATATGGTTTTTGTCATTATAAACACATTCATGTTTATGTAAGACAAACCTAAATATCTTTTGTAACTTCTGTATTTTTAATTTTACATTGAAATGCTTTTTAATATTATTTAAAAATTATCCCATGCTTTCCTCTTATGATTTTATCATTTCATTTTTAAAAAATAATTAAATTTTGGTTCTCTTGTACTTAATTTGGTATAAACCATTAAGCAACTTAGTTTTTTTTTAAAAAATATTTCTTTTTTAGTTGTAGGTGGACAGAATATCTTTATTTTATTTTTATGTGGTGCTGAGGATCGAACCCAGTGCCTCACGTGTGCTAGGCAAGCATGCTGCCACTGTGCCATAACCCCAGCCCCAAGTGACTTTGTTTTATTACAAATTTGCCATCTGTCCCTCAAATATTATTTATTAACTAATATTTACCCACTGGCTTGCCAGCCCCTTTTATCATGTATAAAATTTTATTATTTATTTGAATCTACCTCTGCATTTTGTTTTGTATCACTGACTGGCTTGTTTATGAGATGTGCTAGTACTTTACATTTATTAATTATAGATTTATAATCTGTTTTAATAGCTTCAGGGTAATCCCCTCTCTAGTCTTATATTTTTCCCCCAATTCTTGGTCATTATTGCTTATCAATTTTTCCATATAAATTTTAGAATCAGGCTGCCTGATACCAAAATGAACCCTATTGCTGTCTTGACAGGGACTCACATTT
This sequence comes from Geosciurus inauris, assembly GCA_004024805.1. Classification (NCBI taxonomy): domain Eukaryota; kingdom Metazoa; phylum Chordata; class Mammalia; order Rodentia; family Sciuridae; genus Geosciurus; species Geosciurus inauris. Next base: position 19,944 of record PVHX01006655.1, on the reverse strand, counting down.
GTGGAGTAACGTGGTGGGCCTTATGCTTTCAGTGTTAAGTCATCTTATCCAAGAACCTGGTATGCTGTTCTGCTGTTGAAACCTTTGGCATCGCTCAGTAGCAATTTGAAGACTCTGCATACGTTGCAGTCATGTTAACCCTACTTCTTGGAATCTAATGCATTTCATAGTTACTAAAAATGGGCCCTTCTTTTCTCGGTTTTGCCTGAGCACATGGAGGTTGCTGGTTTTGTGTAGTAGGTCATGTCGGCTCCCTTGCAGTAGCTCATGCCAGAATCCTTGCACTGGAATGTTTCCTAGATTGTCCTCTTGGGATTCAGCACCCACCACAGTTGTCCTAGTCTTCGTCCTACAGTTAAATAAATGCTCATGACCATTTCTTTGGTGTAGTTCTTTCACTCATCTCTTGGTTGCCTTGGTTCTCAAACTGGAGACTTTAAGAAACAAGAAGGATTCCATGTCACCACCCAAGGTTTTGATTTAATTGGTATGGGTGTAGCTGGGGTGACTCCACTGAGCAAGGTTAGATGGAAGACATTGTCTTCAGTACTCAAGAAGGGCTCATGGGGGTGATATTCTGGCATTCTTGCATTTTCATAAGTGGAGTTCATTTCGTACGTATTCTTACACATTTCTTCCTCCTACAGGTCTGAGCAGTGGCTGGAGAGGCACACACTTCTCACACAGCTGTTCTCCTTGGGGTTCCTCGGCTCTGTCCCAGCTGTGTTCCGGTGAGTGTTGCATGCAGTCTGAGGCCAGTGTGGGCTGCCCCTCGATCCTGGCCTTCTCTGCCTGTCTCCCTGAGGAACTCTCCACTGCAGCCGCCTGGAAACTGCACTAGGCTGTGTTCACCATTGCACTGTCTGTTTTCTGGGACACAGAGATCTTCGCTTCTTCATGGAATTTTATTAATGTGTTTTTGAAATATTCACCCTGCCCCATTCGTTTCAGCTTCCTTCTTTGGAGACTCCAATTTTGCACATGTTGGATCTCCTTTGTCTGTCTTTTAGACCTTCCGCTCTTGCCTTGCCTGCTCTGCTCCTGTTTCCGTCCTCTCTCCTGCTTGCTGGTAGCCACCTCCCCCAGCTGCCTTGTCTCTGTGATTCTTCACTCAGCCCAGCTCCACTGTAACTGGAACCACGTAAGGTGGGGGGAACTTCCTAGGGGGACCCTCCCCGCCCTGCCAGTCTTTCTCCATTGATACAAACAAGAGTTTGGCTTTTCTTCCTCAGAAAGTGTCCCTTCACTTCACAAGATCTGGTCTAAATAGATGCCTGGAAAATAACAGTCCATTTATGGACTTCAGGAGGTATTTTAACCGATACATTACATTACATGTTACACAATTTGGCAGAAACAAAGGCATACACATGATTAGAGAAAATCTAAAACATCCAAATACCTTAAAATATATGGCAACCCCTGCCCATTATAATTGCTCCTGACTTTCAATTTTTCTCTCACTATGACTCAAATACCAACTCTTTAAGAAATAATTTTTAAGGCTACATACGTAATGCCTGTTGGATATTCCTACCTCTCATTCCCAAATCTCCTATGTACAGATTACAGGCTCAGGGTGTTGAGGCCAAAGCAACACAACACAAAACAAAACCTAAATAACCAAACTGCCTACCCACTGCATGAGGAAATTTCACATTGGAAACCAATTATTTACATTAGAAAATAAGAAGAGACCAAAAAGAGATATCTACCTGATTTCCCTACTGTGGAATTAGGAGTTTTATTAATTAGCAACCCAGAAGGAAAAAAAAAAGTATTTCTTTTGCTTTGCCTTTTACTATTTCAATGGAGGGTTAATACCATTGGATATTTTTCCTTGTGTTTGACTGGACTTCAATCAAAACTGACCTGTTGTTTGTTTTCTACAGCAAATACGTAGCACTGTTTTTGGTTATATCCTGAGTGTGTGTGTCTGCGTGTGTGTGTCTGTGTTTACTTTGGTTTGCTGGAGATGGGTCTTGCAGTGTTGCCCGGGCTGGTCTCCAACCCTGGGTCTCAAGCAGTTCTCTTGCCTTGGCCTCATTAGAATCTGTGACCATAGACACACAGACCATCATACCTGGTGGTCACACAATTTTGTAGAATTCAAAAGACATCCTACATGCAGCCAATCACAGAGCAAGCAAGAAAATCAGCTTCAGCAGATTCACAAGACTTTCAGTCCACGCTGTGCGCTTCCTCACTCATTTCAAAATGACAGATTTGCAGCTAACTGGAGACTCAACAGGAATATCATTTAACATCCAACAGCGTGAGAGTTTAGTGATCTGTGTTGACATCATGAATTCAGTTTCTTAGAAATATTGCAGATGGCAATCATTCATTTCAATATGAATCTTCTCACTTAGGAGTCTGAGGCAGGAGGATCGCAAGTTCAAGGCCAGCCTCAGCAACTTGGCCAGTCTCAAAATAAAAAAGGGCTGGGGTATAGCTCAGTGGTAGAGCACCCCTAGGCTAAATCACCAGTACTGCAAACAAACAAAAAAAAATTAGCCCTCTCCCTTGGGAGGTAGGTGTCGGAGAGGCAAGGCTTACCTTGAGTCAGCTTAAGGGAAAAGCAAACTAAAATAGCTTTCAGCTCTTGTTGCACAATTGTGATTTTAAAATATTATTTTGATCGCTATGCCCTGGGGCAGTCATCCTTAAGATCTGTGCGTGGAACACACTGTCCAGCGATTAGGCCCAAGCCCCACTCTGAGCAGGAAGTCGAATGGGGAGACGAGTGAGGCCCTGAGCCTCCCGGCTGAGTCCTCCAGAGGGATGGCCTCACAGACACCGCTTTCCAAATTAGTGACTCATATTTTAAAACAATGACTAACACTTCAAAGTGCTTTTTATGTGTCAGACACCCTTAATATTTTTAAAGTTGTTCATAAACAATGAAAACCAACTAAATGCCTGAAACACTAGAACTGTTGAGGGTAACACATCAGCCTTATCACAACTGATGTCACTCCAGATTAAGGTTCATTTCTGCTGTGAGTCAGTCATCCATCCATTTCCTAAAACTGTCAGGTTGCTTTTATTATGAATGGTAAACTATCTTCTCAGCGACAAGACCCCGGGGTCTGTGGACTGGGGTGGAGGAGCAGAGGGTCCCTCCCTCAGGGAAGGCGGGAGCTGGTGGCACTTGGTGGCTGTGGAAGCTGGGCAAGCCCTGGGGCCCTGTGAATCTCGTTGTTCAAGTAAAGGAGGCGGGGATCGCTCCTAGCTATCGGGTCGTCTCCCGTCAGGAGCAGCACCGGGCAGCTGTGCGTTGGATCCCAGCAGACCACTCTGACGCCCGCTTGGCGCAGTCTCCCTGGGGGTGGGCCCTGCAGACAGCCGCTCTCCATGCAGCCCAGGCGCCCCGGCCTCTGCAGTCCCCACCGCGGGACGGCCTCTGCCACGCCGGCCCTGGGCCGCGCGCTCCTAACCACCCGCACGCCCCGCACCGCGGCGGCGCCCAGGCGAGCCAGAGTCCCGACCCGCGGCCCCTCCGCTGCCGTCTGGTGGCTCGGGGACCACCCGGGACCCCTGAGCGACGGTCCGGGCGACGGCGGAGGACCGCGGGGACGCGGAGGGCCTGCGGGCCGCGACGGAGGGCCGGGCGAGGGGCCGGCGGCTCGGGCAGGTGCTCGACCTCGCGCCGGCTCCCTCCTGCCGGCCAGCTGCGCGCGGGCAGTTCGCTCCCCAATCGCCCGTCCGGTGTGCGGTTCAGACTTGTAGCAGATTTAGAGAAGCGACCTCGACCCAGTGCGGGCCCCTGCCCCACAGAACGGCTGTGAGCACCAGGGCTCTGCTCCTGCCGCTCTCTGGTCCCCACGGCCTAACGCCAGCGAAGACGCGGAGGGAGCGGCTGCCCCGCATCACGCGGCGCCGGCCGTCCAGTCACCCCGGGAGTGCTTTCAGCCTTGCCCCAAAGCTACGCGGGGCTCGTGTCTTACAGTACTGGTCAATGTCCTCCCTCGGGTTTCCTTGCCGCTGCGGATGGAACCCAGGCCTCGGGTGTGCTAAATACCTCCTGGGCAGAGCCGGAGCCCAGCCCTCACCCACAGTACCTGAGAAGCCACCGATGAAGTCGTTCGGGCATGGTGAGTCCTCTGTGTTTTTAAATGAAATACAATTTCTTTAATAGAAAATAACAAAACAAGAACACCAGAGTCCACTGGAGGGCTGGGGGTGCAGCTCAGGGGTACGACACTTGCCCAGTGATGGCGAGGGCCTGGACTCCATCCCCGGCGTGGACAAGGTCAGTTCACGGTGGAGAGTAGCCCAGAACAAGTGTTTGCTTTGCTTTAACTTCATGACTTCTGGAGACCAAAGATGGCCCTTGCTCTCCTGCGCAGCTGCACCTCATGGCTGGGCGCCCCTGTTCTCTTAGGGGTTAGCTGGGGACCACGTCCTCATGCGCACACCCCACTGGCACTCGGGCTCCTGCTCTGCGCACTGGCCCTACAGGACAGCCCTACCTATTTTCCACTCCTCCACCTTTTTAAAAAACTGCGGTAAATACACATGATGTAGTATGAGCCATATGGACCATTTTCTTTTCTTCCTTTCTTTCCTTTTTCTTTTTTTCAGTGTTGGGGACTGAACCCAGGGCCTTGCATATGCTCTACCACTGAGCCCCTCTTCTATTTTATTTGAATACAAGGTCTTCCTAAGTTGTCCAGGCTAGCCTTGAACTTGCAATCCTCCTTCCTTAGCATACCAAACAGCTGGGGTTTCAGGTGTGCTCCACTGTGCCTGGCTCAGGTGAACCATTTTTTTTTTAAATTTTTTTTTTTAGTTGTTGATGGATCTTTCTTTTATTCATTTATTATTTATATGTGGTGCTAAGGATTGAACCCAGTGCCTCACGCATGCTAGGCAAGCGCTCTACCACTGAGCTACAGCCCCAGCCCTCATGTGAACCATTTTTAAGGGTACAGTTCAGTGGCATCCTCTAAATTTCTCAAACTGACACTTTGTATCCATTAAACATCAACATCTTACTTCCTGCTTCCCCACCCTGGCACCCACTATTCTACTTTTTATTTCTGAATGTGACTGCCCTAGGGACCTCATATAAGTGAAATCACACAGTACTTGCTTTTTGCGTCTGGCTTACTTCACTTATGTCCCTAGGGTTCGTGCGTGATTCAGCATGTGTCCAGCATTTCCTTCCTTTCAGGGCTAAATAATATTCCACTCTATGTGCAGGCCATGTTTTTCTACCCATTCATTTGTCAGTGAGCTTATCTGAGCTGTCCTTACCTCTAGGCTATGGCGAGTAATGCTGCTATGAGCACTGCTGTACAATGATCTCTTTGAGATCCTGTTTTTGAGTTTTTTTAAAAGATTAATTTCCATTGATAAATAATTGTACGTATTTGTGTTGTGACGTGATATTCACCCTCACATGGTGGACGGCAACGTCAAGTGAACTAACGTGCATTACTCACACACTCATCACTTTCTATGGAAAGAACATTTAGAATCTGCTCTCTTAGCCTGGCACAGAGGTGTGCACTGGAGTCCCAGTTACTTGGCAGGCTGAGGTCGGAGGACAGCATGAGCCCAGGAGTTCAAGGACAGTCTGGGCAATGGAGTGAGACCCCTATCTCGAAACAAAGAAAACACAAACCCAAAAGGCACTGCTCTCTTAGTAGTGCCAATATGTATCATTAGCCACAGTCACCACAATGCACACGGTGCTTTCCTAACTGTAGTTTTATGATTTTGACCAACATCTCCCCAAATTCCTCATGCCCTAGCTGCTGGCAAGCCACTAGCCTAGTCCCTGCTTCTGTAAGTTGGACTTTTTAGATTCCACATGGAAGTGAGATCATGCAGTCTTGTCTTTCTGTGCCCGGCTCATTTCAGTTAACACAATTTCCCCATACCTATTCATGTTGTTGCAAATGGCAGGGTCTCCTCCTCTCCGTGGCTGAGCAGTATACCACTGTATATGCACCCCATTTTCATCCTGATCCATCTGTTGATGGGCACAGGTTGGTTCCAGGCGTTGGCTACGAGAACAGCGCTGCAGACTTCTCTTTGGTACACTGATCTTGTATTGCTTGCTGTGTTCCCAGAAGGGGGACTGCTGCATCGTGTGGCAGCCCCACCTTACATCTGCTGGGGAACCTCCACACAGCTCCCTAACGGCTGCACTAACTCATGTCCTCCCAACAGCACACAGGATTCTTTCTCCACACCCTTCCCAATGCTTACTTTTTTTATTTTTAAATAGCATTCTGTAATGCATGAGGTGATGATTTATTGTGATTTTAACTTGGATTTTCCTGCTTGGTGGTGTTGAGGATTTTTTTTCACGAATCTCTTGGCCATTTCTGTGTCTTCTTTAGCAAAATATCTATTCAGGTTCTTTGCTCATTTTTAAAATCAGGCAATCTTTTTCTCTTACAATCAAGTTGTTTGAGTTCATTATGTGTATTTTGGACATTAATGCCTGTCAGGTGTGTGGTTCACAGACCTTTTCTCCCTTTCTGTAAGCTGTCTCTCTTCACTCTGTTGCTGGTTTCCTTTGCTGTGTAGAAGCTTTTTAGTTTGATTTAATCCCATTTGTCTATTCTGCTTTTGTTGCCTGTGCTTTTAGGCCACATCCAAGAAAGCGCAGTTTGACCACTGCTGCAGAGTTTTCCCCATTTCCTTCTGGTGGCTTTCCAGTCCTGGGTCTTAATTTAAACCTTCAGTCCATTTTAAGGAGATGTTGGGGTGTGGTCTGAGTGTCTGATTTCATTCTCCTTATCGGTGCTATCTAGCTTTCCAGACCCGTTTATTCAAGAGACTGTCTTCTCCCCATATTGAGTTCTTGGCATCTCTGTCAAAGTCAATTGACTGTAAGTGAATGGATATATTTCTGGACTTTCTGTTCCGTTCCACTAGCCTGTGTGCCTGTTTTTATGCCAGAATCATGCTGTTTTGATCACTGTAGCTTTGTAGATGATTTTGAAATAAGGTGATGGATGTCTCCAGCTTTATTATTTTTATTCAAGATTGCTTTGGCTATTCAGGGTCTTCTGTGGTTTGGTGCAAATTTAAGGATTTTTTTTCCTATATCTGTGAAGAACGTCATTGGAATTTTGATAGGGATTGCACTAAGTCTGTGAATTGCTTTGTGTAGTGTGCACATTCCAACACCATTAGTTCTTTTAATCTATGAACATGGGATATCTTGCCATTTCTTTGTGTCTTCCTCAAATTCTTTTCTTTTGGGGAGGGTACTGGGATTGAACTCAGGGGCACCCAACCACTGAGCCATATCCCCAGCTCTACTATTTTGTATTTTATTTAGAGACAGGGTCTCACTAAGTTGCTTAGTGTCTTGCTTTTGCTGAGGCTGGCTTTGAACTTGCAATCCTCCTGCCTCAGCCTCCCGAGCCGCTGGGATTACAGGTGTGCACCACTGCGTCCGGCTCTTCCTCAAATTCTTTCATCAATCTTTTATAGTTTTCAGTGCACAGATCTTTTACAGCCATGGTTAAACTTCTTCCTAAGTATTTTATTACTTTTTGTAGCTCTGGTAGGTGGGATTGTTTTGTCGGCTTGTTGGTGCCTGTGCTGCGGTGAACACTGGTGTATGGGTGTCTCTCTGAGTCCTTGCTTTCCATCCTTTGGATATATACCCAGACATGGAGTTGCTGGGTCACATGGTGATTCTATTTTCAGCTTTTTGAGGACCTGCTGCCCTTGAACCTGCTCCACACAGGTGCTCACCCTCGTTACCCCATGGAGCCAGACCTTGCCAAGGTTGCTGTGACCGCCGCATCCTGTGGGCACTTCTCACCCTGACCTTCCCTGACCCCTGGGTGTTAGATGACACAGCTGATTCCTCCCTGTCTCAAATACATTCCTCACCTGGCTTTTGGGACAGTGCTTGTCCCCTCTGCTAGCTCCTTACGTCACATCACAGTTGGCCCCGTTCTCTCGGGGACCTTATCCAGCCCACAGCATCAGTACACTGCCAACTCCCAAATTTCTCTCTCACTCAGATCTCACTCCTGAGGTCCAGGTGCAGATCCTGCTGCCTGCTGACTCTCCCCTTGGATGTCCAGAAGGATTTCAAATCCCACTTGTAGAGTGGAACCCCCAGGTCCTTGATCTTCTGCTTTCCCACCTCAGAAAGTAGGGGCTCTGCTGCTTCACTGTAGATGAATTCACAACAGAAGGGTGGCTGTCACCATCTGCACACATGAATGATATCACTACTGGTGGGGCCACTGAGCCTTCGCATGGGACATGACAGGAAGCAGCCTCTACCCCCTTCCAGGGAGAGGCACACCAGTGCCTGGCAGGGTGGCTCAGCGGAACTGCCCCCTGCAGCTGTTCCCCCTCAGTGGAACTGCCCCCTGAGCACGCGGGCAACCACAGTGACCAGTAGCCTGTCAACACTTGGGGTTGCTAAGGCTTGGGGCCAGGGAAACAATGTAAAATGTCTCATCAATAGTTTTTATATTGGTTACATCCTAAAATGATGCTGTTTTGATACATTTTGTTATGTAAAATTTTACCTATTTTTACTTTTTTAAAATGTGGCTAATATATAATCAAAAATTGCATTTGGTGGCACACGCCTATAATCCCAGCACTTTAGGAGGCTGAGACAGGAGGATTGCGAGTTCAAAGCCAGCCTCAGCAACAGCGAGGCACAAAGCAACTCAGTGAGACCCTGTCTCTACATAAAACATAAAATAGGACTGGGAATGTGGCTCAGTGGTTGAGTACCTTGAGTTCAATCCCCGGGGCCCAAAAAAAAAAAAAAAAAAAGAGAAGAAAAGAAAAAAAATTGCATACGAGGCTCTCCCTTTCTGATGGACGGCACTTCTACTTATAGGAAATGCAAAGAGGAGGACAGTGAAATGACCCTGGAAGAGAGCTGACAGCTACACCTAGACGCAGGACACTCGACGGCCCAGGGCCCTGGTTTCTCCAGCAGGGCCTGGAGGGGCTTCCCTTGACTACAGCAGATGTAGGAGGCAGAACTCCCAACCAGAACATGTGGGCTGTGTGCAGACCCTGGTCCAAAAGACCAACAGAAAAACATTTTTGAGATAATTAGGAATTTTTTATTGTGTTTTAGGTATTAGAGGAGACCAAGGGATTCATGTCAATTTTGTTGTGTGAAAGCACTGTGCTTCTGTAAGAAAATGGTCTGTTTTAGACAAGCCGATGGAGGGGTGCAGTAACATGACATCTGGAATTGGCTTTAAAATACTCTGAGCAAAGAAAAAAGAAAACGTGAGCTCCATGAAGTAAATACGGCGGCGACCCCTGCTGAGTCTGGGCCAGAGCTCCGTGGGTGCCTTCAGGCAGTCTCTCCATTGGTGCATGTTTGACAAGTTTCCTATGAAAAGGCCTCCAGCGATACGTGTCGTATAAATCCATTCCGATGCACACTTAGGAACCGTGAACTAGCCTGATTGATCTCACCAATCAGAAGTCCACACCTGGGAGCAGCCAGGTAAGCACTTCAAAGGGAATGTGGGGACAGAGAGCAGATCTGCAGATAGGGGCAACAGGCCTCCCCAAACCCAGCTTTACTCCCTTGTCACGCAGACTGGTTAGACCAAACCTCAACATCCCTTCCTGTGGTCCTTTAGGGCAAACCCGTGGCTCAGCCGTGAAGTCCCTCTGTCTGCATCCCACATCCGGTCCGTCAGCAAGCCCCATGGGCTCTGCCAGCAGAAGCGTCAGGTGCAGCCCGCCAGCCCACTGCTCCTCTCAGGTGTGGCCACTGCCTCTTCCCAGGGGCACTGGCCTCCTGTTCCTGACCCAACAGGGCCAGCCTGCTTGTCACCTTACTCAGGCAGGTGATGGCCATTCACACAGGGTCAGTTTGGAAGGTAAACCTGGGCTTCTTGGTGCACCGCCTTCCTGCTGTCCATGGTCGTCCTGCACATGGCACCGTGACAAATTCTCTTAGAACAGACTAGAGCAGCCAGGCCTCCCTCCGAGCTGCTCCATAGCCACCCACGGCTATGGAGAAGGACATGCTCCAGCCTTAGAGCTGCCTAGAGAGCCAGGGGCTGTGGCCCACAACCTCTCCACCCTCATTTCTCCCTCTCCCGAGGTCACTCCCCTCAGCTACAAGGGCCTCCCTGCTGGGACCCAGGAAGAGTGTCATCCTGTGGCCTTTGCACCTACTATTCCTCTGTCCAGAGCTTCACCTTCTCTGGGAGTCCTGCCCAGCACCTGACAGACAGCAGCAACCTGCCCCGTGCCCTCCTGAAGCCTCTCCCCTGCCTGCCCTTGTGGCATCCGACATGTCATCCCCTGTCTATTCAGGGGTTTATCTTTAGGGCCACAGAGGGTAGGCCTGCTGTGGCACTACAGAGCCCTCGTGCCTGGGGAAGTCCCCAGAGCAGGACATGCTCCATGAGAGTCTGCACAGTGGATGGAAGGACTTGGGAGGTAAATAAGGTGTTTGGTGAGGACCTCTTGACCTGGTACCTCCCTCCAGCGCCATCACAGCGGCACAGGTTGGGGCGAGGCAGCGGGAGGGCAGGGAACGAGGGAACCCGCCTCAACCCACAAAAACACTGCTGGGCCTGAGCGGTCCATGGAGGGCTGGGGCGGCCAGGGCGGCGTCAGATGTTTCAACTGCGGCAGGGAGAGAGGAGGTAAAGACCAGAGGAAGAAAACACAAAATAAGAAACAGGCCTATCTTGCACGGCCTCCCATGACAGCAGCCTAAAGAAAATCGCTTTCTTTTTAGAAAAACAGAACCAGGTTTGGAAACCTGTGCTTGCATCCCAGGGTGGACCTCCACGTGCCCACGGTCAGGGCTTCCAGCTGGGTGTTGCCACCCACCCAGCTCATTCTGTGAGGAAAGGCTTCACCTGGGCTTGGCCCTAGCTGGGCCAGCTCTGAGCTAAGCAGGGTCTGATGCTGGGACCAGGTGCTTCCAAACCATGGCCCAGCCCTTCCTCCTGCTCCAGAGGCCCACAGAGACCCGGGCAGCTGCTGTGCTGTGCTGACCACAGATGTGAGGCAACCCGCAGTCATGCCTGCCCCGAGCGTCCTCTCACGGTGGAACAATCAAACGGACTCATGTCCTGGTGATCATACCCGAAAGAAGGGCAAATTCTGAAGAGGTAGACTTCCAGGACCCCAGGAGCTGTGAGAGGGGTCACAACCCCCCCTTCCTCCCCAGCACTTCCTGCTTCAATGGGGACCTTCTGTACCCAGTGACACAGGCTCCCACTTTCCTCCCAGGTAGGGAAGGCTCCTGCTGGGCTGAGAGTGGGGATGGTTTCCAGGAAAATGATCTTGGTGGCTTGTCACAGGAAGGCAAGAAAGACAAAGAAAAGCTGAGGCTGCAGGACTTGCCCAAGTGCAGGAGGATAATTCCCCCACTGAAGGCGTCCGTCACACTAGCGGGGAAGGGGGACACTGTGGTCGCTTGTAAAACAAAGTGCCTTTGATGTGTTGCCACACGATTCTTCAAAATCCTCCAAATTGGGAGAGCAGCCTTAGGGTGTAAAGAAAGAATGGGCCATTGCCAGGAAAACACGGTCAGCGGCGCAGCTATTTCTAGGCTCCAGCATTCCTGAAACACGCTGGCTGCACTGGATATTCAGGATGGGTGGGGCTCAAGGCTGGCCTCCATCTGCTGCTAGCGAAGGCTTAGGTCATTCAAATATAGCTTGAACACAGGAATAAAATGAATGTCTCATTAGAACCCAAATAAAGAGCAAAATGCAGAGACCAGAGCTCTTACAGTCTGACATGAGCCCAAGGTCAGAGGCTGCTGCAGTTAGAAGCTGTCCCATGATTTCAGAATATCAAGGAAAAGAGTGGCTCTTCCCCAGACCCCGGAAAGACTGGCAAGCAGATGTGGCTCCCACTGCAGGGAGATCAGTCCCACCAGCTCCAGCTTCTCATGAAAATACCCGTGAAGGCACCAGGAAGGCAAAGGCTGGAACCACCCACTGCCAGACCAGGGAGAACACCATGCCAAGGCAGAGCTGCTGCGGGGCCCACGGGACCACTGCTGGCTTCCCTGTGGCTCACCCTGGTGCTGCTGGAGTGTGCTCGGAAGCAGGCCCCACAGTGGGTCATGGACAGAACCAGCCCTGCTCCCAGCCCAGCCACACGCCCACCAGAGGGAGGGCAGCCTCTTTCCCAGACCTATGACTTTGGGTGGGCCCCTCTCTTCCTGCTTTGCAAGAGCTCACATGGGCTGGAGGAGCCCCCCGCTCCCTCCCTGCACTGTGCACTGGGAAAGGATGTGCCAGGTCTGGGCACAAGTGCTGAGGGCCAGAGATGGGCAGCAGGAGCCTGTGGGAGTGGAGCCCAGGGGAGGGACCCCAGGGAGTGTGGAGAGCAGAGGCCCCACAGCCCCACAGTGGACCTCTGGTGTGCCAGCTTTAGGCCTCTGAGGCCTGGGTGCCTGTTACTACACAGTAACCTAAAATGCCGTGGAAGATGAACACTGGAAAGCAGGGAATTCAGAGGAAAACTGCCAAACAAGGGAAAGGAGACCAGGAGGGACGGACACGGGGTCGGTTCACAATGATGTCACGACTGCCAGGGCACCGTGTGACTCTACACATCAACTGTGCAGGCAAAACTCGTGACACAAAGGAAAAATCAGTAAGGCCAGCAAGCCCCTTTCTACAACTCTGTGCTCACTCACACGGGGTACGAGTACCCGCCTGTCAGCGCAAGCTGCTATCACAAAATACCGCGACTGGCGGCTCAGACAGCAGACCTTGATTTCCTTCAGTTTTGGGAAGTTCACAATCAAGGGGCCAGCAGACCTTGTCTTGCAGACGGCTGCCTTCTTGCTGGTGAGTCCATGAGCTCCTCTCCATGCACACGCAGAGCCAGGGCGAGCTCTCAGGTGTCCCCCCACAGGACAAGGACCTTACCTCATCATGGCGCCACCCTTATGACCTCACTTAACCCTGATTTCTTTCTTAGGGCCCAGTTTCACAATACAAGAGGGTTGGGACTCCCCCATGGAGGTCTGGGTCGGGAGGGGCCTCCACTACGTCCCAGCACCATGTGGAGATCTGGCTGTGGCCCCGGGGCGGAGCTCGGGCACCGCCCGCCGCCGCTGCCCATCTTGCCGCAAGTTCCCACAGTGAACGGAGCAAAGGGGAAGGGAAAGCAGAGGAAGCAGTGGTTCCCGCAGGCGGGGGAACTGGGCAGGGGCGAGAGGGCGTGACTCTGGACCCAGAGGAGGACGCCCGGCTGCGATTCTCATGACTGGTGGCTGGCCATGCTTTACCTGCGCAGTCTCTACAGCTGCTTTGCTCTTCCTTGCATCTTTGGCTCAAGGTCACTTACGATGTCCCTAAAAGATGCCTATTTCCATTCTTTCCATCAGACGCCCGTCTACCTGCTCATCTTAACAGCAGAAATCAGAAGAGAGTCAGCCAATAATGTGTCCAAAAAAGTGGTTTTCTATGTGTAATGGGCCAAATGCGCTCCAGCCAAGGCACTTGCTCGCTGCTGTTGGATTTCTTTATCAAAGCCACCTTCAGGCCTGGGGACAGGCTCGGTGGCAGTGCATGGCCCTGTCATGCAGGAGGCCCCAGGCTTGATTCCCAGCATGGCAGTACACGGTAAATAAATAAAATAATGGAAGTTGAAGCCTCATGTGAGATGGAGGGAATCCATGAGCGAATAAAAAGACGAGCCCAGGTGAAGAAAGCCACCGTTCCCACCACCAGTGCACAGGTGCTTGATGCAAATAACCACCCGCGTTCAGCCATCACCACCTTCACCCAGAGCAGAGACAACCCTGGCAGTGTGTCTCCCATGTGCATCTGGTTTCCACCAGCAGCAGGAGCCAGAGCGCCCCCTTTCCTGGCTGCAGAAAGGGGAGCCTGAGCTCCGAGCCACTGTGGACAGCACTGTTCTTCTTGCCACTGACCTGGTGTGCAGGGGACAAGCAGGGGCAGTGTGGGGGTGAAGAGCAGAGCACTTAAAAGGTGTCAGTGAGGCCCAGAGACCCAGTGGGGTCCTGGCAGTGAGGAGTGAGGAGAAACACCCAGGCCAGTGGCAGGGCCAAGAAGTGGCTGTGTCAGCGGCTGCAGCGGCACAAGGACTTCCCAAGGCCTGCTCCCACGCTCGCTGGTCACTCTGAATATCCTACTTTTGACATTCACACTAAAAGGGATCACACACCCACTGTAAATGCTTTAAGGTGGCACAGGGTGTGGCACAGGCTCCAAGCTCCTCTCCCCACGTTTAATGAGTCCACAGATGGCGTAAACCTAGGACAGGATTCTTGATGCTCCTCCCTCCAGGTCATGGTGCCCTTCCCTGGGAGTGTGGGATGCAGTGACCAGCTTCCAGTGAGCAGAACAGGGGCAGGGAAACTAGCCTAACGGTGGAGAGACTGCAGCCATGGACTCAGCATCACTAAGAAGTCGCGCTTCCAGGTGCCTGGTTCTTCACCCAGCTCAATCAGACAGATCTCAATTGGGGAACATTCCATAAAATACCTGACTGCTATTCTTCAAAACTTTCAGGTCATGAAAGGCAAGAAAGGCCTAGAGACTGACTTGGATTGGAGGAGTCGAAGGCCACGTGAAAACAAAATGTCAGGTGTGCTCCTGCGTCAGAGCCAGGCGCAGAAGCGAGGCTTTGTGGAGACAGGGCAGTCTGTGCAAGTCCACAGCTACAGGCGGAGGGCTGGATGTGGCTTGGGGGTAGAGTGCTTGCCCAGCATGCACGAGGCTCTGGGGTCCATCTCTAGCACTGTGGGGAGAAAGACCAGCCTGGTGGAGCTTTCTGGTTTCCCAAGAATATCTCCAACCTTTCCTCGTTGTCACCTGTGACCTGTCTCTAGCCCCTGAGCACCAGCACCTTCCTCGGATGGTTTCAGGCACTCTGGGGGCAAGCAGGGCTGTTTAGAAGCCCAGCACTCATGTAAGGTTAAGGTCAGGCAAAGGCGGCTATTTATTGCACCTGGCAGGGTCTATTAATACACCTGAATTCCTCCAGTTCAAACGCTTTGCCCCAATAGGGAAGCCACACAGGAGAATGTTCTGCAAACTGTCCAAGTGACTTCAGCCCCTGGGCGAGTGCCGCCAACCCTAGCAGAGCTTTCCTGGACACAGCAAGTGCCTTTTTAGGGAGTGCCATCTCAACAGCCTGGCGATGTGCACAGCAACCTGATCACACTGCCACAGGGCGCTCAGTGAGGTCACGGCCCCACCACGGGGATCACTGGAAAGATTGTTCCCATACGGTACCAAGAAGCCAGGGGAGGGAGGCCCAGGAGCCAGGCCGGAGAAGGCAGCACCGGGCAGGGTGGGAGCAGGGAGAGCGCCCAGTTTCTGGCTGTAACTGTCCCTCTATATCTGATTACGCATTACAGGGATGAGGTAGCACACCATCTGGCCACAGCGTGGTGGCATCAAAACATCTGCTTCAGAGAATTAACACCTTGCCCACTGGAGCCCACCAGCCACAGGGGCTTCCAGTCAGTCTTCATCTGCACAAGTGACCAGGGACAACCCTTGACAGCTCACTCTAGTTCTAGAGAATCAGGACTTTCAGATGTTACTGTGCAGCAGAGCTGAGCCCACTCGCCCACTCACCTGTGACCCAGGAGCCCAGTGTCCCCAGGTGCCTCCAGCCCACCCGCAGGACTGGGCCACGGCCAGGCTGGACCCTGGGGCAGGAGGAGTGAAGGCCTGGTGGGACAAGTCCTGGACTGGAGGAGCTGAAGGCCACGCCAAAGGAAATGTCAGGTGTGCTCCTGCGTCAGAGCCAAGAGCAGAGGCAAGGCTTAGTGCAGACAGGGCAGTCTGTGCAAGGCCACAGCTACAGGCGGAGGCTGGGAAGAAGCTGTGCTCTTCCACGGGTGACAGCTGGGGACTGCCAGGACTGTCTCTGCCAGCAGACCCATGTGGAGCTGCAGGGCTTCCCAAGCCTGGACCTCCTGGCAGGCTCTGGAGGATGCAGATGGCTGCCTGGCCCTGCAGGGTCTCAGTGGCCATGTTGGGCTGGAACTGAGGAGCCTGGATTCCACCTCTCATCAGCTTTCTCAAAGTGTAGCCTTCAGGCAATGGATCGGCACACCTGGAACTGCTGGGCACACTGGGATCTCGGTGATGGTGACTCCAGTGCCCTTCTTCCCCCTTCCACGGGGACCTGAATGGAGCTGGGCCACGGCTCTCCACCCTCCTCCACACCTCCACTCCCACCCGCCCCAGGGCCTCAGGAGGCTGCACCTGGCTCCTCCTCCTGCTGAAGATAGCACCCAAAGGGGCCCGGCAAGCGCCTGACCACAGGGCCCAAGAGCATGCCGCTCCCCATTCAGAAGCAGCCATGGAGGAGCCTGAAACACCTGGGGCGCCAGCACCGATCTCAGACTCTTCTGACGGAACACTGCCACCATCCTACGCTGCAGTGCCCTGGAGGGCTCCACGGGCTCCACTCAGCAGATGCGTCCTGGAGGGGCCGCTGTGTTACCCACCCTGCAGATCAGACAGCGACGCCCAGGAGGACTTGCCTGACCACCTCCAGTACCGTGTCTGAGACCATTCAAAACTGTAAAACAGTATAAAAACCATACACACACAACATAACATATGCTATGATTTTAACCTGCTATAATTTTTTAATCTGCTATACTATTAAAAGATCATATTTTAAGTGAGGCACGGTGGCACACGCCTGCAATCCCAGCTATTCAGAAGTCTGAGGCTGGAGGATCACAAGTTTCAGACCACGCCAGATAACCGAAACCCTGAGACCCTGTCTCAAAAAATAAATAAATATAAGGGCTGGGGATGTAGCTCAGGGGTACAGCGCCCCTGCATTCAATCCCTAGTCCTGCAAAACAAAACAAAACAAAACAAAAAACCTCAAACAAAAACAGAAGATTCCTGTTCGGAAAGCACGCCACCCCACTGAGTGCAGCGTGGAGCTAGAGGGCACCCCTCCCACCTGCACTATATCCAGGATAACTGACTATCACATTCTACCTAAGGAAAACCAGAAATGATATTTAAGAAGTAAAAATAGATTAAAGCAGCAGCACTATTCACAAAAACAAAAATCCAAGTAAAAAAGATGGATTAAACCTTAAACCAAAAGGAACGTTAATGCTGAATTTTCATTTAGAGAGAAGAAACACGTGGTGTTTTCCCTGACAAATCACACAGAAAACCAGCAGTCAGTAGAAGCCGCAGAGCGGGGCTCCCAGAGCCTTACATGGCCATCCTCCTTCCTGCCCCACCTGGCAGCCCTGGCGACTCAACTTGGGTTGGGGAGACAGAGGGCCAGGAGCCAAGGTGAGTCTCTGGACTCCTCTGCTTGCTCAGTCTGCAGCTAGTTTCCACAATTGCTCCACCAGCTGTGTGGACTGAGGGCCCCTGTGTACCCATTTCCAGGAGGCGCGAATAGGGAAGCCCACTGAACGGCTGCTCAGTGCTCCCTGCCCCTCCTGGAAGAGCCACAGCCACCACAGAGTGGAGTAGAGAGTCCAGACTCCTGCGGCTGAGGCCAGGTTCAGAGTTCCAGGCACAAACCTGGCAGGGTGGGAGGGAAGCCCAGGGGGCACTGGACAATGTCTGGAAACGGCTTCTGTTGTCACAATGAGGGAGAGGAGTTACTGGCATCTACTGGACAAAAGCAGGGAGGATGGAGAATTTCCTACAAAGAACAGGGCAGCCTCCCCCAAACAGAAGTCCATCTGGCCCCAAATATCAATAGTGCTCAGGCTGAGAAACCTGACTGAAAGCCAAAGTAAGGGAAAAAACCTCAGAAACCAAAGAGTTGGAGGCCCACGGGCCTATCACCTCATCTCAACTCCTGTGGCAAGTACTCTGCTGGCTCTAGGCACAGGTTAAAAATAGGCAGGTGATTGAGTAGCTTCTAAGAGGTCAGATAAGCCCAAAGATAAACAGTGCAGGACAAGCTGGGGATCGCAGTGGCCCGTTCTCTCTGGGCCAACCTTAACGCCGGCCCCCACAGGTGCCTAGGCACGAAGCATCTGGAAATTTCTGATGGCATCTCGCTGCTAACTCTCAGATTCCGGACCAAGAAGCAGAAATGATGCTGAATGGAGAGGGTCCTTCCTGTCTCAGTGTCAAGAAAGATCCCTGCTCTAAACTGTCAGGGAAGCCACCAGGATGCCAAGCTCTAGTACACCCCTCTCACAGGGGGGAAGTCTTCCTGGTGTCCCCTCCCCTTTCCTCTCACCTCTCCTCACCCTTGTCCCAAGCCCTTCCCTCAAGAAGGAGGAGTTTCAACCCTGGCCCTGGCCCTGGTCCTGGGCCACACCATAACCAGCCACGAAGCCCTGCCACCTCCTGCTAGCACAGCACTGGAGCCACATGCAGGTGCCACGTGGCGTGTCCTACCTCACTATCTTACCATAAGGCGAAGATGACTTGCTGGGTGACCTGCCCTGGCCACACCACTGAGAAGGGCTGACCATGCTCCTTCCACCTGACTGAACATTTTTCACACACTGGCCTCAGGCCACAGCTCCACCCTGGGTCCAGCCTGCACAGGTCAGCCCTGACCACTGTGTCACCATGTCACTCTTCTACACTCAATCATGAGTGACATATGGCCCCATGGGACTCAAGGAAGAGTCCAGATTATAGAACATGCTTCTGCTACAATCCATTTCCACAGAGAGTGAGTTTCTGCTCCAGAGCTTCACCAGCCAACACGGTGGCCTCCAGCCACAGGTAGCCATTCAAATTTAAATTGGTTTAAAGGAGATATAATTGAAGAGGCAGTCCTTCCACTGGGCTTGACCACTTTCGAGTGCTCCCTGGTGATGCGGAGATGCTGAGCATGTGCATCACGGGGGGCAGTTCCCTACACTGCACTGCTCTGGGTGGGCAAGCTTGTGCCCCAGGCAGCTGGAAGCAGGGTCTGGGGCATCCAGAGTGGGGTCCCGCGAGCTGTTCAGTCTGCATGGAATGCCACATCTAGGAGGGCCGACCTGGAGACCCCGAAGTCAAGGATAAAGGCAGCAAAACGGATAACGGTGGAGGTTACGGATAATGAACAACTAAATCTGCTGGTGTCGTTAAATATGATCACGGCCGCTGTTGTTCTCCATGCCAGGAACTGGATGGGGACGGTGTGATACAATACACCAGAGGGACACTGGACACCACTGGCTCCCACACACTTGCTGATCCCAGACTGCACCCGCGGCCAAGACCCTATCACATTCTGCCTACCCAACTCTCCAGGTATTTGTTCTATGAAAAGCATATCTCAGGTCTTAGACGACTTGCCAAGCAAATAAATGAATTAATTACTCCTGTGACTGAAGCCCTGAAAATCTTATACGTTACAGCTCTCTGCTGGCTCCTCTAATTTGGCATTTTATTCCACTCTAAGTAAAGGACCCCCCAGCCCATGGCCCTCTGACTTGTGCCACGTGGACATTAGTGGTTAGCTGTGCTTCCCCAGTGTGCATCTTAGATGATTTCCAACTCTTTCCCCAATCCCTGGCACCCCTTAGTGGAAAAAAAGCTCTATCTACAGGCATCAGGTTAGAGAAGACCGTGCATTAATTTGAAGCAACATTTCCTCTCAATGCTGACATGGAGGTCAAGGGCACTGGCCCTGGAGGTAGGAGGACCTGAGCTCAGATCCAGCTGTGTGCACTGTCCCAAGGAGCCACCCACGGTCGGTGCCGCTGTGCCCTGTGTGGTGTCCTGCTCATCCTTGCGACATCCCCCTCCTGGCCTTTGTGTCCATGCTTCTGTGTCTCACTAGTGACTGTGAGTAGACAGGCAAGAGTCACCATGAAATGGGCCAGGCTCCAGGAAGAAAGACGGAGACCAAAACAGAGAAAGGACAAGAAGAATCGGGAAGCAGCCACAGGAGAAAACCCAGAACACCAAAGTGAATGTCCTCACAGTGATAAGGGAGGTCCTCCAAAGGGAGTTCAGAAAGGACACTACAGAAAAGGGGGAGAGGGGGGAAAGGGGAGGG